>CAJNDT010006012.1:435000-437652 GCA_905221615.1 Symbiodinium sp. CCMP2592
TATCTACCTAGCTGTCCATCTGTCCGTCTGTTTTTCTATCTATCGATCGATCTATCTATCTATTTATCGATTCACCGGTCTATTCGTCCATGTATCTATTGATCTATCGGGCTATCGAGGCTTCGATCCACACATCTGTGCATCTGTCTGTCTGTCTGTCTATCTATCAGTCGATGAATGTGTGTATGCACACGAACCAGCATGATCCAGATGCCGTGCTAGCCTCCAGAACGCTTTGCTTTCTAGTTCTAGTTCTCCACATCAAAACCCCGACGGCTTGCCCACAAGCAAGGGCTAAAGCTCCTCCTCCTACCTAAAGGTTCATGGGACATAGTAGCTAGGGCTATAGATAAGATAACTGTACGTTATAATTAAAAAGTACAAAGAAGGTATAGAGAACTGTATCTGTATCTTATACTTAAGTAAATATAAGGGTACTTAGAAACAAGCCCCATGACCCTCCAGTGCCCGCCAGGCTTTGCGGCTGCAGAAGGAAGTTTCCACAGGTAAGAACCACAACCAGACGGAGCGGCTTGGGAGGGACAATTTGATGGGGATCTTTGAGGTGCTAGATTTCTGATGGTGTCCGGTTGAAGAAGAAGCTAATCCTATACTATTCTTATGGGGATTCTAGTCATGAGGGTCCTACATCAGGTCTCAGGGTTTAGGACGACTTTCTGGGCTTGGATTCTGAAAGGACTCAGGGCCACCTATGAAACTTTTTGTTGCATCAGCTAAGCTTCGAAGCTGTGGATGGGAGCCATTGGGAACAGGCTTTACCGCGCCTAAAGCGGGGTTCTCTTTACTTTAAAGGGACCTCAAACCCTACACCCCAATCCCTAAACCCTAGAGACTCAGACCCAAACCGGAAGACCATGAGAAGCCATAAGCGGAGTTCTTATTCAGACTGTCTTTGGAACGGGTATGCTGTGAAGCCCGTCTTCACCGGTGTTTCTTGAAACTGGAGGAGCTAAGAACAAGGAGACCCCCTAAACCCCGAACCCCTAAACCCCTAAACCCTAAACCCCCGAAGCCCTAAACCTTGTTTGGATGCCCGGGTGCCACCTCAGAACCCCTGCTCCGAACAGTTAGAGTCCAGCAGTTTTGAGTCCGAAGAATCCTTGTAGAGCCCAAAACCGTAAACCCTTGTCGGGCTCAAACACAGAATCCGGTGTAAAACCCACAGCTTGAGACACAGAAATGCGAGCCCTAAGCCGAGAATTCTTCCTAAACTCTAAACTCGTTGCATTCGTTACGCACCACCTTTTTCTGGCAGACAAGGCATCCCGAGCCCCAGAATGCCCTGCTCACAAGTAGTTCAGGCTTCAGGCATTTGGTCTTGAGGGCCCTTGTGTGCCATTTTCGGGACGGCTGGCTGAAGTTTGAGGTTTGAGGTATAGGGCCACCCGTTTAGACCACCAGCCCACCCTGGACCCTCTAGCGCTGCAGGACATGTGTACGCTCATGGCGCAAGACTTTGACGGCTGCTGCCCGGATGAAGGGGTTCAGGGGAAGTGTTGCGTTTCGGAAGTTGTGGACTAATAGTAGGGTGAAGTTGTGGTTTCGGGCTTTGTAAGTGTAGGGCTTTTCTTTAGGGTCTGGGGCTGGTATGAGGTCTACATCAACCCTAAGGGACCTACAGTTTTTTAGGGTTCCTTCATATGATTTCCTCATATGAGTCCTTTAAAAGGTAGGTTATTTGGGGCCCAGGTAGAGTCTAGGATTTATTGGTGTGTGTGTGTGTGTGTGGCCAAGGTTGCAAGACTCGAAGTTTCATGGATAGTTGTGAGTACTGTTAACTTTAGTCTCCTTAGGATTTTTTTTATTTTTCTTCATATAAAAACCCAAGAGAATATTGAGAAATTGTATTTTTTACTATGTTTCTAAGGGGTGCAATGCCATGCCTCCGGATCATGTAGATAGTGTCACCTTCGCTGATCACATGCGGCTTCAACACGCCCAGTCTTACAAGAGTGAACAGTGCCGAGCAGTTTTATATAAGTTGCTTAGCACTGGCTCTCTGACAACATTGCTCCAACATGTCCCGGTGTACAACCCCCACCTTGAAGCCCTGAAGCCACGACATCTGTCCTTGCCTTTGCTTACATTGCCTGTTTGCAAGGTGAGTCGTGACTTGCATGGCGTGGGACCCGCGGGCATCCGCGCTGTGTACCACGACAGATCACCCAACACCTAAATATTCTCGAAGGTTCTATGTTTGTGGGATGCTTGAAATTTTCGTTTTGGTATCATATGATGAAACAGAGCCTTATTCGAAAAGATTCTATTGAGAATTGATTCGGTTTTCTCGTTTGAATAGTTTGGTATATATATATATATATACCAATTATATTCATTGGTCTCGATAAAATCAAAATAATTCATATATTTCAATTTGACTTATAGAATTATTAATATATCTGTAATTGAATTTATGAATAATTAAAGTTCTCATATAAATAAGATTTACTTATGAAATTAAAGAATTTCTATACATACATATATATATATAAATTGAATTAAAATTTCTACTATTCAAAAAGATTTGTGATATTGATATATACTTATAATTGAAATAGTACTTCTTTTATATAGAACTTTTCTATATTTCAAGAATAGGTATATTTTGATTAGTTATAAATCGATCTTAAT
>CAJNDT010006013.1:0-236406 GCA_905221615.1 Symbiodinium sp. CCMP2592
CCCCCCCCCCCCCAAAAAAAAAAAAAAAAAAAAAAACGTTGAACGACCTCAGAACTTCCAAGGCATCACTCGCAACTTCTGGTCTTACTGAAGTCATTTGTGTGTCATGTCGTCGAGGAAGCTGCGGTCGCGAAAAACTATGCAGCACAACTGAGTCACATACAAGCAGCAAGTTTACACAAAAGGCTGCGCAGTATAGCAGCACCACATGCAACTTCATGCAACATGCAAAACGGCTGCGGGGCCGATCGCACTTCTGAAAAAATCCCTGGGTTGTTTTGGCTTGCAAGGTCTCTTGAAACCCCTTTACTGGCAGACGGGTGGCCGAGCCAATCAGAATAGCCCGCTTCATGCGCTGTGCATCCATCTTCAGGAGCGTACCCAAAGTCGGGAGTACTTCCAGGTACACGAAGAGCCCATATTAGGGGACTTATAACCGCACTTACAACTACCCATGAACCTCCAAGTATAAACTCTCCATGCTTCACATCCGTGCGGTCCGAAACTCAGAACCCCTCATATATAAAAATGTGGGGAGCATCAACAAGGAGCAAGACACCTTGCAAGGAATTGTATTGCAAAAGACACGACCCTTAGACTAGCTGCTATCGCAGACGGATTGACGCCTATGGGCATTCTCACATCGCTGACCAAGCAAGCTGTATTTCATATCGACCCTGAGTTCACTGACCTTTGTGGTCGGCTTCAGATTGGTCAATATGAAGAGCAGTTGCAGCGCTGTTTGTTGTGGCAGGTCAGCCGTGACCGCAGCATCCCATGCACTATGAACTCGCTCGAGCAGAGCTTTCACCTTCACCTCAGTCAGTAAGGCTTATCTAGGCTTTGTGGGGGGAGGGTTCAGGGATCATTGCTGACCTTAGGGATACTCTGTTGATTGACAAGCAGCCAGAGGGATCGAACGCAATGTCGTGGCGCTTCTCGGGATTGCATCTGCATCGGTAGTGGACGTTGCCAGCCGATCAATCCCGATCGTTGCTGCTTGCCTTGCTCTGTTCTTCTTGGTTTCCTTACGAATCCTCCTCACTTCTTGGTCTTCTGATTCCGACGAGGAGGAGTCGTTGGCACTCTGCCTTGATTCACCCACAGCAGCCATCTGCTGCTGTTGCTGCATTTGCTGCATCTGCTGCATTTGCTGCATCTGTTGCTGCTGCTGCATCTGTTGCTGCTGTTGCAACATGAAAGGGTTCATCATGGCCAGTGGGTTGTTCATTCCCATTGCTGGGTTCATTGCCCCCGGCATTGGGAACATCATCTGATCACTCACACGAGCGCTCTTCCTCGACTTTCCCATTGCTCTCGGCGACTGTCTCTGGCACTCTGCCTGGAAGCACCACTGCAGCACTAAGGGACTCGATCTTGAACACACATATGTTGATTGCGGCCAGGTCAAGAAATTCTTGCGCATCCACTCACTAGTCACTAGAGTCCGTACACACTACGTGGCATGGTCCCATCAACGGCCAGATAGCAAGCGTTTCAGCTTCCACAACTCACAATCACTTGCATCATGCATTCCAGCCTTGCCATAGTAGCCAACCACCTTGGACGCCAGCACCTGAAAGGTTTTATGGGGCTGTCACAGGAAACCAAGGTTGAACCAATCAATTCACAGGCACAGTAATTAATCCATCGAGTTACTGCCGACATGACTGTATGCATAGGCATCGTCTTTGTTTTCCAAAACGGCAAGCTGAAATGTGCCAGATCAGACGGACCGCAAAAGTGACAACATTCAAACGCCCCAAGAAATGCGATTTCACATTGGCACTCTGCCTTTCCGGCACTCTGCCTAGTGACAGCGACACAAAAATGAATCTGAACAGGCCACACTGTTTGGTGGCACTCTGCCTTAGTCACACCGAGAACTCTCTGGCACTCTGCCTTGTGAAAGTCCCCAGTGCCCAAGGACGAATGGGATGAAGAAGAGGAGGTCCACTAGATGGCTTTGTTTTGGCAACACAATTAATAAACCTACTCGTTCAGCTCAATCATTGACACTGATCAATCCTGAAAGCCATCTGCAGTTACTCCCCAATCAGGAACGAAGTTCGCAGTGGTCTGGTAAACATCCACATACTCTTCATCTTCCGATGGCGGGACATCATCACCCATCTGGCTCACCGCGTCTAGGTCTTCCCCCCTTGCCTTCTGTTCCAGCTTCTTCTGACAATACACAAGCATGGTGTAATTGTAAGCATCCCAAATCTTGCAGGACAAAGGCACAATCCAGCTCTGCAGGTCTTTGGGCTTGAATTTTTCCTTTGAGATGACATCTTCCGTCGTATAAACCTCAACGAGTGTCTTGGAGGCCTCAAACCAGTGCCAGTATGTCAGATTTTTTCCCTTGACTCGATCACGGCCATGTTTTGGCGGAGTGACATTGAACATGCACTGGAGAATCTGCTCAATGACCGCCACCCCAGTTTCCCTCTGAAGCCACAGGTGCCAGTCCCCAGGCTCAGAATTGTTTGGAATCTCCTTCACGTTCTGGTCACACAACAGCTCCCAGACAACCGCAGTTTTCGAGCCCTTCGACCGAAAGTCATTCCACGCCATGTCCTTTCTATCCACTGGCACGTTATTCTTCTCGCATTCTCGGACTGTGATCTCATGGACAGCCATGAGCAGCTGGGTCATGACAGTCGTAGTCTTGCTGTTGAACTTCCGATCGTTGTGCTGGGGGTTGAACGGCTGATCTTGTGGCACCGGTCTCGCCATACGTGCCCGATTGGCGAGGCGGCCCACCTTCGAAGTCGTCACCGCCCTGTGACTGCATGGCAGCATTCCCCGCAACGCTCTGAGAGTTTTCTCCTCCTCAGTCTCTGGCTGCAAAAGCTCGGCTGGAACCTTGATCTTGTTTTGACCCCTTGGCACTCTGCCTTGGGGGTCCGTAATTCCGAGGTCCTCCTCCGCTTCCAAGAAAGGCTTCACCTCTCCAGGCACTGGCGCAGTCGCACTCTTGGGGTTTGCGGCAGCCTTCGGGCTCGGGTCCACATTCATAGCCTCCAGCTCGTTCATGACCTTGGCGACGACGGCATCGTGCTCGCTCTCAGTCACCCGGGTCTCCGGTACAGAAGGCATCGGCTCATCTTGCTCCTCTCGGAGATGGTCCCCTAGTACCATTGTTGCTTGGCTGTCACCCTCATCCTCGTCCAAGCGATCCGGGTCGGGCTCCGCCTCCATCTCAAGCGGCGGTTGCTCATCCTGCACCATAACCTCGACAAATTCCATTTCATCGTCCGACGGATCTTGCACAGGCTCCTCCTCTTCCACCACAACATCAACCAAAGTGTCCTCCTCCTCGGCTTCCACCTCCTCCTTGGGGTCCAACCATATTCCTCCCTTCTCCGTCTTCATATGCCGCAAAAAAGCAGGATGAGCTTCGCCTGGACGGCCCTTTCCAACAAGGTGAGTAGGGATATTGGGACGGCCCTTTCCAACAAGTGGCACTAGGGCTGGACGGCCCTTTCCAACAAGGTCAGTAGGGATATTGTCCTCCACTGGCACTCTGCCTTTGTGGCCCTTTCCGGCAGGCTTGCCCTTTTGGGCGAAGTAAGCTGCTTTCCCGATCGGGACGGCGTCGCCCTTGCTTTTCAAGCCCTGGGCCTTTGCCACCCAGGCCGGCTCAGCGCGTCGGCCCTGCGGAACGAAATTGGAGCCTCTTGCCGTATCGTCAGCATACTCGGCAAGTTCCTTGGCGAAATCCTGCTCGTCCATCCTTTGCTTTTCCGTCATTTCAGCAGGAGCACTTGCCGACATAAACTGTGGCTTGGAACCAACAGGCACAGGCTGTCCGTCGCCGAATTTCCTTTTGGCAGGAGGCTGCTTTGCCGGCGGGGGACCCATCGGCTCTGGCACTCTGCCTTGCTTTGCCGGCGGGGGACCCATCGGCTCTGGCACTCTTGGCGGGGGATTCGGCTCGGGATCTGGCACTCTGCCTTGCTTTGCCGGCGGGGGACCCATCGGCTCTGGCACTCTGCCTTGCTTTGCCGGCGGGGGACCCATCGGCTCTGGCACTCTTGGCCGGGAATTCGGCTCGGGATTCGGCTCATCGTCATGCCAGGCATCGTATTCGTCCTGGATGACGGGCATTCTGGCCGTTCTGCCCCAGCGATGTTGCTGCTGCTGGTGGCCAGGAGGAGGATGAGCTGGTTGCACCGGGCCCCTGCCAGGAGGAGGATGATCTGGTTGCACCGGCCCCCTGCCAGGAGGAGGATGATCTGGTTGCACCCTGCCAGGAGGAAGTGGTTCCCACTCCTGCTGCCAAGGGTGATCAGGCAGAGGCCCAGCATTTCGCAGCGGTCTTACTGGCACCTGCCACGGAGCAGGAGGCCTCGCCTTTTGCTGAGGCGGTTTATGCAAAGGCGGGCGGGCCCCCCTGGGAGGAGTCCCATCAGGATGATGTATTGCTTTGCCTTTGCCTGGCACTCTGCCTTCTACTGGCACTCCTCCTTTCATCCCTTTGGCTTTTGCAGTCGCAGATCCAGGGGGATCCCAGGGAGGTGTCGAATCCCAACACTGAGGTGTTGGCGGAGGATTCGGCGGCGCAAGTGCCTGCGGCTGCATTCTGCTCATTACTGCCCTTGTTGCCTCGACCCTCATTTGCTGGCATTGTTGCATCAAGTCCAGACCCTGCTGGAACTTTGCTTCCAGATTCTTGCACAACTTGTACAGATCGTACACCATTTCACCAACTCTCCACTTATTCGGTCCATAGTCCGTTTTGAATTTTTCGCCAGCGGCAAGCATCTTCTTCCAGACCTGTGACGCGTACTCGGAGACGGTGGCGCTGTGGTTTGAGGGAATTTGCCACAAGCTCAGAAAGCAGTTGAGGTGACCCTTCATCTTTTTTGCGGGAACATCATTAATTGGTAGGCAACCGGAGCAGTCCACCAAGGCAAACGTCAAATTCTCCGCCCCCACTGGCACTCTGCCTTTGTGGTCCGGCACTCTGCCTCCCATGACAGTAATGTTATTCTCATGGAGGTCCCCCAGAAGACTCCCTTCCTGCCTAAGGGTATGCATTTGTAGCTTCAAGACAAACTTGAACAGCTTGAAGAGGATCAGCATGGTCTCTTTCTCTGGGAACTTGCTTGGGTCGGAAAACCTCTGGTTGAGGAAGGCTCCCACAGTCGTCCCGTTGCCTTTGGCTTCTGTGACGATCACCGATTTTCTCATCCGCGGTGCCACTACGCCCGAGGCATGGGTGACCAAGGTTTTCAAGTCGAAAGCGAGCGGGACAGGAAACGATTGCCAGTGGGTTGTGAACATTCGAGATTGCAGAAAACGCCAGTCAAATTGGTTTCCACACTCTTTTTCATCCTTTGCGAGTGGCCTGTGCAGCTTGACACAGAGGTGCACCTGATCTGTCGGATGATGGAAGTCCAGAGCATCTTCAGGAATAGAATCCACCAGTCTCAGGGCCTCTGCTGCGACTGTCGAGGCTTTGAGGACTTCGGCACTCTGCCTTTCAGACCGAGGAATCCTGACCTCGCGCAGAAGCTTCAGAATGTCGATGACCCACGGCTGTGGGATCCTCGCAATCATTGAGTCCCGATTCATTCCATGACCGACGTATTTCCATTCACACTTGCACTGTTTGAATCCTTTCCCGCCTCTCACGCGGAATTGCAGGCGGACCTCACCGAAGGCTGTGACATAGTATTCTAGAGGTTTTTTGATCGGCCAGGGATAATTCGGACCCATCTGCAAGGATCCATCCAGCTGTTGTTCGTAAAACTCACAGGTGATGTTGCCGGCTCGCACATTGGCCCAAAACGTCTGACCAAGCGGACTCGTATGCACAGGCGCTGTCATCCTGCGGCACTCTGCCTTGTCCAGCCAGATTGCGGCACTCTGCCTTGTCCAGCCAGATGCAGGCACTCAGCCTTCTCAGTCCAGCTCAAGGCACTCTGCAAAGAATGGCGAGGCGGCACTCTGCCTTATAATGTCGAAATGATATACTACCTCTGACGTCAATGTGTTGTTAGATTATAGTTACTAGTATTTGACACAATTTAAATTATATCAACTATATTTTGATATTATGCTCACATTGACATTAAATATCATGCATATGCCATCATTCAAGGACCACGACTCACTTCACTTTGAGCAACTCCATCGACAGAATAATCATGACATGACACTTTTATTGAAGCAGCAGCTACACGGAGTTTAACTTAATTGAGGGGCCAGACAGACTCAGCATGATCGGGAGCTTAGCACACGAATGAAACCTAATTCAAGGGCTGTGTTGATATTCAAATCTGCCATATGCCATGATTCAAGGACCACTGCAGCAACATTTGAAACCTGAGCAACCATCATAAGCCATAGGCAAAACAATCATGACATGACACTTCAGAAGCCCGAGAATGCTAAGTTGAATTTGGCAACGCAGAAGCAGCATGATCGGAAGCTAAGAACAGCACCGATGACCAGCAATCCTGGGGTCTGGAGACGCCAGCTGACGGCCAAACCTTGCATGGTCACTTTCATTCATACTCAGACTCTCTCAGCACAGTCGCAAACCCAACACATCCAACAGAACTCAGAAGTGCTCGGTCTTCAGAAGTCTCAGCACTCACAGTTTTGCTTCTGCAGCAAGCAATGCTCTTCTGGAGGCACTACTCTGACAGCGACGAGGCCTTCTCCAAAACACTCACAACTTTGATCATGACTTGTTGGTTTGCCTGCACCACAAACAAATAACCTGTTGCTGTGCGAAAGGCAGGCAGAAGTCCACATGAGCAGACATCGGCACTGAAAAACTTGAGAAGAGTCAGTCGACGAAGCCTGACCCACCTGGCACTCTGCCTTCGTCACTGTCCTGGCCTGTAAATTAAATTGATGTTGGAATTTGCCACTCACTGAATGGTCCAATTCTGGGCACTCTGCCTTTGGCACTCTGCCTTTTAAGGCACTCTGCCCTTCTTTTTTCTCACGATTCGCCGTCCATCATCAGGATGTTTTCTTGCACAATAGCAGGCTCGAACTCGTTGTAATCCTCCTCATCGTCCACACGCTCTTCATTCCAGGCCTCCGGATCATCTTCGTCGTAACCGAATCTCACCATGGTCGTGGTCCACAAGAGTTGCTCACCTTCGCGGACTTCCCCTTCCCACAGCGTCAAATTCTCAGCCCCCCGCGCCCAGCCCTGATGACAGGCATAGAGCCATCTTCTCTCCGTCATCACTTGCATGCCTGCACCGGTGAGCTCCAGCTTCAGGTAAGCTGGCGGTGCCTGTTTATCGATCCTGAACTGAGATCATGTTGAAGTTGCTACTTGATTCTAGTCAGTTTTAATTATTAAGATCCGTAGATATAAGATAATAAATAAATGTAGCGTCGAAGCATGGCTTGCATCTGAGTGGCCATCTAATGCTGTCTGGCCACCATTGGTAGCGTTCAAGGGCCAACTGGGCCGTGGGGCGCAAGGACCAGTGCGGATGGTTTTTGGTCTCCGAGGAACCGGGTTGCGCCCAAGCGCTGATGCCGTTCCCTTTCAAGAAGTCCCAGCGAATCTGCAGGGAGACATCCAGTCAAGCAGTAAGAAACAGTCACAATCAACACATGCTATGATTATCATCAAACACACTGCCCACTGCCTGCCAAACGTCCTCCACGCACATGAAGTATGTGTGAAGGGTCTGGTTGGGGTCTTGCATCGGGGTCTTGCCCTTCTTTCCCTTGCCCTTGCCAAGATCGCCCTTGCTCGCGCTGGCACTCTGCCCTGTGGCACTCTGCCCTGTGGCAGTCTGCCCTGGCTTTCCTGCTCCCTTCCCGACCTGACTTGTTCTTTGGGCTTGAGCGTTGTTCAATGAGTTGGTCAGCTGCCAATTTGAAAACTCTTGCAGCTGAGTGCGGTGGCGGCCTGCCCCTGTGTTTTCCATGGCGGATAATGACTTGCCCACTGCACAATTGGGACAAGGGCACTCTGCCTTACCTGAACCAGACTGCTGCAACAGCACAAGTAGGCAAAAATGAGCACTCATTACAATCACCGGAGACTGACTGTTAAAGTCACATTTGCACCCACTGAGTCGCCGGCTGGATTCACTCATCCAATCGCCCCAGCGGCCCTGATCACCATGTCGGCACAACCGACAAAGGAACTGACAGTTTCCACAACCGAGACGGGCATGATCTCACTTTCTTTTTAAGCTCAGTCAGTAACACCGGCAGCCAGGTTTAAACGCACGAATTAAGCTGTGACTGCCAGCTGAAAGTGGGAATGTAACTATTAGCCTTTTCAAGGTAAGGACTGTGTTTCACTTCCAGCCAGCAGTCCAGTGTCGGGTCCAGGACTCTCTGGCTGGGCCAGTGTCGGGACACAAATTTCGACGGCTCAGAATCATTCATTGGAGCAGAACTGTTTGACCATGGACTTCGGGTTCAGTGTCGATGATCAACTGTACGTGTGCAGCTCATCCTGCATTTCCAGCAGTGCTTCAATCATGTACTCACGATCCCGGAATGGAGCATAGTAGGCTCGGTGGTTGATCCACCTGACAATGGCTTGTTCCATGGTCATCGAGGCAAAGGCCATGACTAGGACACAATAAGCAGCACAGGTCCTGTTAATGCCACCGTAGCAATGGACAAGCACACGAATTGGCCTCTTCTTGCCTCCACGCTTCCGACCACCTCCCTGAAGCTTCATCGCCTCCAACAAAGCAAGAGCATTACCGAGCTCACCAGGGAATGTCTCATCGGCCACCTTCAAGGCACTCTGCCTTCCATCGGCACTCTGCCTTCCATCAGCGGCTCTTCCGAACAGGCTGCCCATGTCACTTCCCTTGCTGAAGCCCTTGTCATAGGAGCAGCCATAGCCAAATGAGCCCTTCGTCGATGCCTTCTGGCTTTGCATGTGATTGGAAACCTGACAGGGGCCGCTGTAGCCCTTGCTGATTGTCTTGCCCTTGCCCCTGCCGCCATTGGCCTTGCCCATCATTTTGCCCTTGATGGCACTCTGCCTTTGACTCTGGCTGAACTCCTCTGCTGAGCGCTGCCAGCACATCATAATCTTTCTGAAATCTGAAATGAGGCGGCGCCAAATGGTCTTGAACTCATGACTTCTTTGTTCAGCATCAAAGTCATTGGCATGTGTTTGATCCCAGCCACCATACCGAAGATGTGCAGTGCCAAACGGTCCACAATTCGCCAAATACTGATACCAGTCCCATGGCTCAAAATTCCGAGGTCTGTCATCTGCATTCATAGAGATGACAATGTCAGGCTTGACCCGGAGCTGGTCATATCGGATCGGGCAACCAATACTGCCAACAAACAGTTGCCACTGGGGATGGTCGTAAATCAAAACATCATCCATGGGCCACGTCTCGACATCATGCTGGCATGGCCGAGGTGGCGGGATCGACCCAGGCAGCACATCTGTCTGGCCGGTCCATGCTTTGTACAACTTCATATCCATATCTCCGAAATCTGAGATGGCCTCAACTGCCAATTTGATTCGTTGATCCAATTGTGCAGCCCTTTGGATCTTTCGGAGCCCGGTGGTATAGTCGGCAGCTGATCTGCCACAGTGTAAACAATTCCACCGAAGTTGTTGCACGGCTTCGTTCCAGTAATCACTGCCAAGGTCAATGTGATTGGCCTGATTCTGATGGTCAGCAGCAGAAGTCTGGCACTCTGCCTCGGAACTCCCTGAGCACCTTGAAACGGTCGTCGGCATCACTGCTTTCATCGAGCACCCAATTGTCCAACGATTAAAACATTAACAGTGACTAATGCATCACTATACAGTACATTAACCAATGATATGTAACATTGTGTTACTACTGTTACATCAGTATGAATGAATCACTTGATTATCTGGCCGGCAGATGTCGATCATGTATGGTGCAAGGCAACTCACTGACAGACTATGCAGGCAGGCAGGCAGGCAGCCAGCCTCGGAGACAGCAGGGTCCTGAGGACGTCACTGCCACCCGGCACTGTGTAGTCAGCATGTCATGCTGGGTAACCTTTTGGAATCCAAGTTGCGCACACTACCGCTGAGGTCTCCAATCGGACAGTCTAGCTCTGCTGGCTAGATCGTCGAATTCAAAATCCTCTAAGCACACGCAAACCCGGCACTCTGCCTTCCCCAACATCCGTAATGCGGTCTCGGAGGCTGTACAAACACGATGAATCACTGATTCATCATTGACGACAGAGCTTCGTCTCGCACGTCATTGTAATATAAAATTCCTGGCACTCTGCCTTCACTGTAATCCTGCATAAATCTCGGAAAGAGTACGTGCAGGATCATATCATTGATATGCCAGTCTACTTGCAAGACATGCCCACGCTCTTCAGAATTCAGAAAGAACCACAATGTCGAAAAGGACTCCTCTAGCAGCGCGTCGAAATAAATCACATAATCATCGTAGTCACTGTCCATGATCGAGGCCACAGTGCTTGCACGCTCATCGGCAACCAGAATCCAGTCCGAGTCCAGAGACTCACTGTCACTGCACGACATCGACGACATCTGCCGGCTTGCAGGGGGGCCTACTACGACTTAGACTAGAGACAGAGCAGGTCGTCGGCATCACTGCTTTCATCGAGCACACAATTGTCCAACGATTAAAACATTAACAGTGACTAATGCATCACTATATAGTACATTAATCAATGATATGTAACATTTTGTTACTACTGTTACATCAGTATGCATGAATCGCTTGATTCTCTGGCCGGCAGATGTCGATCATGTATGGTGCAAGTCAACTCACTGACAGACTATGCAGGCAGGCAGCCAGCCTCGGAGACAGCAGGGTCCTGAGGACATCACTGCCACCCGGCACTGTGTAGTCAGCATGTCATGCTGGGTAACCGTTTTGAATCCAAGTTGCGCACACTACCGCTGAGGTCTCAAATCGGACAGTCTAGCTCTGCTGGCTAGATCGTCGAATTCAAAATCCCCTAAACACACGCAAACCCGGCACTCTGCCTTCCCCAAGATCCGTGATACTGTCGCGGAGGCTGTACAAACACGACAAATCATTGATTCAGTGACGACAGCCATTCGTCTGTCACATTGAAATATAAAATTCCTGGCACTCTGCCTTGCCTAAAATCCCGCAAAAGTCTCGGAAACAGTACGAACATGATCTGTTCATTGATATGGAAGGCTGCTCGAAAGACTTGCCCACGCTCTTTAGAATCCAGAAACATCCACAATGTCGAAAAGGACTCCTCTAGCATCTCGTCGAACGGAATCACATAATCATCGTCGTCAGCACTGTCCGCGACCGAGCCCGCAGTACTTGCACCCTCATCGTCAACCAGAACCCAGTCCGAGCCCACAGACTCACTGTCACTCCACGACATCGACGACATCTGCCGGCTTGCAGGGGGGCCTACTACGACTTAGACTAGAGACAGAGCAGCTGTAACACGACTATAGTAGATTACGCAGGGCAACAGCGAGCACAACTGCTGCAGCGGCAAGTTGCGATACATGACACGCTCACTGACTATGCAAGGCAGCTTGTCCTCTGCGATGGCAGCATGTCCTCAGGATCCTCGTCATGAGCCTCGGTGCCAGGACTGTACCATAATAATGGAAGTAGCTGAAGCAAGCTGATGCTGAGATCCCAGCAGTTGGCATCCACTTCTCGATGGGCTGGAAGCCGATGAAGACCGATGGGAGAGAAGGAAATGGAAGAGAAGGCGTTCACTAGGCTTGGATTCAAACCGAACACTTAGACCTGGCCAACGGTGTGGGGAGCAACCCCGATGGGGCAGGGACTTAAGTAAGGCAACCTCGAGAGGCTCGACTGGCACTCTGCCTCTGTCGATCCAAGTCGCAAGGCTCCCTAACTAACGTGACAAGCATGGATGGCCTCCCCTCCTGGTTGGGAGAAAAATAAAAAAGCCACAACCACTGGACCACCCCACCCGGCACTTTAGCCCATGTGCCCGGGTGTCATATGCCACTGCCCTGGCACGTTGGCCCCAAGGCGGTCCAGGTACCATCGACAACACCTGACACCCGGCCAACGGTGTCCACGAACCGAGATGGGCAGTCGATCCGTGTGGGTAAGGTGGCACTCTGCCTCTGTCGATCCAAGTCGCAAGGCTCCCTAACAAAACGTGACAAGCATGGATGGCCTCCCCTCCTGGTTGGGAGCTAATAGCAAGCCACAACCACTGGACCACCCCACCCGGCACTTTAGCCCATGTGCCCGGGTGTCATATGCCACTGCCCTGGCACGTTGGCCCCAAGGCGGTCCAGGTACCATCGACTCAACACCTGACACCCGGCCAACGGTGCCCACGAACCGAGAAGGGCAGTCGATCCGCGTGGGTAAGGGCAAGATCTCAAGGCAAGTCAACATGTCACTACGGCCTCCCTTCTTTGTTCAATCACAACCCAAAACTATTTAAAAAGATTAAATATTAAAAATTATTAACTTCAACAACAAATAAACAACAATTTTGTAGACATACAGCAGCAGGAAACCAGGTAGAACAACAGGAAGCCAATTGACTCACTCAGAAACAAAATTCACAAACATGTATTTTTTTACACCAAAAATAAAATAAAAGAATTTTAACAACTGTAAAACACAAAAAAACCTATTTAAAAAACTTTTAAATACAAAACAATACTTTTAAATACAAAAAAACACTTTTAAACACAAATAAAGCCAACCACATACAAAAATGAGATTTTGGGTTCCTTTCATATAAGCCTTGTTGATCTAAACCCTGTGGTTCTGGTTCGGCGCAAAGGGTTAAGGAAATGAGAGCCTCATCCACCACATCATCTGGCAAGTGTGGTGTGCTCGAATAAAGGTCACCTGACAAAGCAGGTGGAGAAGGCAAAGCTGGCGTCTCAGACCAGTCACCTGGAGGAGGTAGCAAGGGAGAACCTTGGCCGCTGCACTGTTCCCCAGAAGACGAAGATGTGATCGAGGCCCTCACCGGGCTCCTCGAAACCCCGCGCGGGCAACCCTATTGGGCATTCCCCGGGTGCTCAAAAGCAGGATGGGACTTGCCACAGGCGTGGTTGTTGGCATTCGCCACACAGCAACGGTGCAGAAACTTGCAATTCTTGCCTCGAGAGCAGCCCTGGCGACGATTGTAGTCCATACAAAGCATCTTCTTTTCGCCCTTATCCATAATATGGTTGACCCAGGGTACACGCTCAGAGGCACCGGTGGAGGGTGCTCCCGTATTGCCTTTGCCTGTGTTCGTAAAGCTCTTTCCGAAGCCCTTGCCCTTGCCTTTGCCGCCACGACCACGGCCCAATGCCTGAAAAGCATTCAAGTCCTTAAGCTTGACAGGGGCAGCACGAGGTTGCAACCAGGTGCTAACACCGGCACGAACATCAACCACCTCGTGGATCGCATCATCCAAAGCAAAGCCTTTCACACAAAGTTCCGAGATCGAGGACCAAAGCATGCGATCTGCATGTTGCATCTCTTCGGAGTTCGGCCCCCGAAGTCCTGAGTCCGCGCCAACCTTGGCAAAAGCAAAACGCATGAAGGCGCGCTCGTAGCTTCGAAGTGTGTGCAGGTGCGCCGCCCCACACAATGCCAAAGCAGTCGAAAGCAGGCCGAGGATTTGTTGACAATGATACATCCCCATTCCACCCGACGAAGGAATGTCCCTCGTAGGCACGTCATCAAAAAGCAAGTCCGAAAGCTCAGAGCGAGCACGCTTTGCCGGTTTGGCCATCTGCTGCTCCTCGTGCAACTTGACCGACATGCGAAACTTCCAAGGCACAAAAGCAAACTCGCTGGAACACGACTGCTTGTACACGTGTGAAAGCAAGCGAATGGATGGCATCAGCTCTGGATCCAAAAGCTCGCTAGGATACTGCTCGAAAAAAGCATCCCGCATTTCGTTGACCTTTGCCGTGGAAAGCTTGGGTGCAAAGGTCTCAGCCCAAGACCCAGGAGTTGCACCATCTGGGGATGTACCTAAGCCACCTGCAGGAGGGCTGGGCGGGAAACTGCCCCCAGCAGCTGGTCGCAAAGAAGAGTGGCAATTCTCAAGCCAAAGCAAGCGTAGGGCTGGAACTGCAGCGGGGCGTGCAGCCAAAAGTGCGGCTGTGACCCATTGCTCCAAAGCAGACTCCAGATCTTCAACTTTAACCACAATTGCAGAGAAAAGGCGATCAGTGAGGCCTGCATCCACTAAGGCATCAGCCACAGCCTCGGGGACCTCGCCAGAAAGCAGGCGATCCTTGAAAGAAATCGCACCTGAAGCCATCCTGACCGGGGCGTGACAGAACGCTAAGGCGATGCAAAGAAGTCCTGCCTCTGGTCCAGTGGCAATTGACCTGAGAGCGACAAGATCAAAAGCAGGAACTATGCAGGCAGTGCAAGGGAGAAACTGTGTTGCAGAAGCTCGGCTCACGGTCTTGCGAAGAAAGGAGCCAGAGAGCAGCAGAGCTACGTCTCTCAAAAGCAAAATGCTGAAAAGCCAAGGCGAATAACTGATCAAGTGTAAAAAGCAGGTATTGGATAACGCATACAAAAGAAAGCTTGATCATCACTTACAAGTTATTTGCCTTGAACTTGGCCCAACAGTATCGGCAGCGATGGCGGGGGTGAAGCTTAGCGCCCTGGTAAGAAGGGGCGGACTTCCCGCAAAAAGCAGACTGGCAGTCCATGCACTTCGATCTGCAACGGTAGATCATCTCGAAGGTGGGTTCTGGCGGCTCCTCCACAGCAGGAGTAGCCGTGTCCTGCCCAGCCGTGGCACCGTCCCCCGAAGAGGAAGCGAAAGCATGGTCCTGGCCCACAGCAGCATCAGCAGGAACGGAAGGGCCCGGGCCTGAGGCCGAAGGATCGCCCACCGACGGTGCTCCCGAAGTAGCTGGATCCAAAGCAGGAGAAGTGCCTGAACCAAACTTCGGCAAAGCATCACCTGCAGGGGTGGGCATCGTAACTGTTGCAGCATCAAGGCCACGATATCCTTGCCAGGGATCGCCCATGTAGCTGTCCACACCATCGACAGCAGGGGGATCAACAGCATGAGATGGCCCTGGGCCGGAAGCTACGCCATCGCCAGCAGAAGCAGGAAAAGCAGGAGCTGGGGCCGTTTGCGATGCCACCGATCTATGGTACTTCCCCCAAAACAAAGCATCACGCATTTCAGGGGGCTGGGAGCTTGTTGGCTGGAAGCTCCAGAATTCCAGCCAGTCGTGCATGGTGTACCCCAACCAATTGTCGTACGTCTCCAGGGGCACGCCCCACACCTGCATATCAAAAGCAGGATCCACGGGATCCACAGCAGGGGGATCTGCAGGAGCCGCTGCTGTAGACAAAGCAGGTGGCTCTGCCGGTAACTCAGTAGGCAAAGCAGGCTGCTCTGCCACTTGCTCCGTGGGTTCCGAAATGGAATCAGGAACCGGAGGAGGTGGCGCCTTGCCCACCGAAGGTGGGGGAGCCTTGGCGGAAGCAGGGCATCAGCCGTCCCCACCGCGGGGCCCAAAGCATCAGCAGGTGATGCGTCAGCCGGAGCTTGCTGAGGAACAGCAGGGACAGCATTGAACCCACGTTCCTGAAGAAGCGCGATCAAAAGGTTGGTCGCCAAAGCATCCGACATTCTGACCGTAAGTCAGATAAAAGCTGAAGCAAAAAGCTGAGTCAATCTTTGACGCAAAAGAAGGCTGCAGCAAGCAGCTCAATCAAGCGATGCTGCCAAAAGCATGCGAAGCAAAGCTGCAAGACACAGAGAGAAAAGCACTGAGGGCCAGACGAAATGGAAGGACAGCGCACAGTCCCACACCCGACCCACGGCCGATGCAACAGCCAAGCTGGAAGCGGAAGCGAAGCAAAGCACATGCCTATGCTGTATCACGCACAAAATAAAAAGCACAAAAGCTCAGCAAAAGCTCAGTGTTTTTGGCAACCCTCAAAAACTCAAGCTGCCCGAGAAAGGGCCGACTGGCACGCCTTGTGCTTGCAGAAAATCACTCCCTCTGGCAGGTCAGAAAGCAAAGAAAAGTTTGCCGACCATATGCCACAGGCCGTCCTCATACGGCCCTTATCGGAAACAGAAGCAGCTTGCACATGCACAATGCCACTCCGTGAAATCAAAAATTCAAACTCGTCAAAAGCATCCTCATCACTGTCGATCCCACCCGGCTTCTCTGCAGGCTCGCCTGTGAAAGCCTGGGCGGGCTGCTTCGGAAAAGGCCTCGGAGAGGAGGGCAATGAAGTCGGCAACTGCACTGCTGGTACCTCGGGGTGCAAAGCAGGAGACACCATGCATGGAGACTGCAAAGAAGAGGGGGCCGAAGCAATAGAGTCGGCCGCGTCCTCCCAGTCGCCCATAACGTCAATACCTCACAAATGCACTTCGGGCTCCACAGCAGGGGCCTGGCCGCCACGATGTTGAGGAGCCAATGGCCTCCAACCAGAAAGCACAGCACGTCTGACAACTCGCTGTCCCGCTAAAGGAAGCCACACGTCGTCACGCGAATATAGGGCCGCCGAGTCGAATTTGTGGTGGCCCTGTAAAGATCTCAGCTCGCGCGCCAGCAAAAGCTGATTCATGATGCTAAGCAAAGTCGCCTTGCAGCTATGCAAAGTATAGTTGTCCCCGCAAGGAACAAAAGCAGAAGCGAAGCGGCGCAGCCAGCGCAAAACGAAGGCATATTCCAATGGCGCAAAAAGCACTTCGTTGGAACCCCCCCATTGAAAGAAAAGCGCGTCGGGCTCAAAGTCGCCAACCCCACTTTGTTCAATGACCTGGGACTTGATCGATCGAAGGAGCTCCAAAAGCACGTGAGTCCAAGACTGTTCGGGAGAAGACACCGCAGACAAGAAGCCAGTGGCGATAACCCCAAAAGCAGCCCCGACGATTTGTCTTGGTACGAAAGCAAACTCCTCGAAGTGACTCAGCATCCGATACAAGGGAGCTCCAAAGCAAGTGTTGCGAGTCACCAAAGCGGAGGGAAGCCCAGACGCAGCAAAGCAGGGCTCCGGCGATGACTCGATCCTGCACTGCTGCCTCCACATTCAGCACAAGACGTTCGAGCTCCACGACCACAATCAAGGGAAGGGGCATGGCCTCCTTCCTCTCGCCATCTGGCAAAGCAGTGGCCGCAATGAAAAGCCCCCCATACAAAGAAGGAAAGGCGATCAAAGAAACTCGAAGGTACCAGCGAAGAGCTTTGATCATATTAAGCGGCAAACTCAAAGAATCTGAGTTTTCTTCTTGACAGCAAAGCAGTACATCCATGACATGGTGCTGAGAAAGCTTGCCAATGTGGTGGCCCGCAGCCTGCAGCATATCAAAGAACCTCGAGACAGAGCGCAAATAACGAAGCAATGTTGTGTCACTGTTCCGTGAAAGCATGCTCTGGAGCATCCGTTCCTTGTGCCGACTGTCGGCCAGACCAGAAAATGGTTCACTCACTGACGCGTGACGATCGACGAGATCTCGCCACAACGAAAGCACCAATCGCCAGTTAACTGCATGCTTCTTCACCGAGGTCACAACTGATCCCAAAGCAGCATGTGGCCTGGGCAATGTCGGTGACTTGAAGCTACCTGACAAAGCAGGAGTGGAGCCACACTGCAAGCCAGCTGTCGATGACGAAAAGGAACCCACAGCTGCAGAGGGATGGACGTCGGCTCGGACAATCGGAGGTCTGGCCCTATGGACCGGTCCCGTGCTCAAAGCAGAGGCACCAGCAAAAGTAGGCACCGGCCGTGGGCAGGCAAAGCAACATTGCGACGAGGCCCCCAACAAGGGGCTGGCTTTGGACGAGCTAAGGGTCGGAAAACCCTTGGCCGAACAGGGCTGACTCCACCACGAAAGCCATCCACTCTGAAAGGAGCGAGCTCGCGACCATGCAAAGGATAACCAGGTCGAGGTACAGGCGCTGCCTGAAAGGGCAGGCGGTTATGCACATCTGCAAAGCAAATAGCACGTGGGTTCATAGCCGCCGAGGCTGAAAGCACACTCCACGAAGCAGAAGTCGCCGGTGAGTCTGGTAAAGTATCCTGAAAGCACGGGGCCGTAGCTGACGCGTCAGCATCGGGGTCCTGACTTCGCCGATAGCGCTTGACAATCAAGCGCGGCCTGTCAGCTGCATCGTCCGAACCATCTGAAACCAAGTTCTGCAAATGCTCACAAAAAGCATCGGAAGCCATGGTGACTGTGGTGGACTCACCCCTAACTGCCGGAGTATGAGCGTCCAAAGCAGCCACAGCACGATCAACCCGTTGACGAAGCTGATTCAAGGCCTCGTGCAGTTCCTGCCTAAGGGCGGCAAAGTCTTCCTCACTAACCGGGCCGTTGGCAAACTCAAAAGCAGCAAAGCGATGCTCGAGATGCTCAACCTCACCAGACACGTGCCGCAAAGAATTAAGCACCGCCTGGTTCGTGACCTCCACCGTAGCGAGTCTCTGCTCCAAGACAGAACAACGAGCATCAACAACGGTTTGAAAGAAGGCTTCCAGAGCAGCAAAGCGAGCAGACACGTCTGCCTCTGAATCCATGCAGCTCGACTGGCTCAAAGTCCTAGCTCAAAATTTAAAAGCATATGAAAGCACATGCCATGCAAAAGAAGCTATGCAATCTGCTGTCATGCTGCAAAAGCTCGTGATGTGAAAAATTAAGCAAGCAAGCTAAGCGAAGCTTTCTGTTGAGCTGGCTGTCGAGCTTGATCCCGAAAGCAGCGCGGGATCACAAGCTGCGAAATAAAGCTGGAAACAAAACTGAGTAAACACAGGTATCGAGTCGATGCAGACACGTCGGGGGTCGGGGGCGGTGTGCCTGCCGACTTCGAGGCTGTCGCCGTCCAGGTAACAGGAACTGCTCCATTGTGTAACAACCACCCTTCAAATCGGTCAAACCGATTGAGTAGGTAGAGGCGGTGCGACCTTCCCAAAGTCATCATTGGTGGGAGTGTCCTCACTGTTTGGACCGGGGTGGCTCTGGGCTGTAGCGCCACCGTTGCTTGGGCCACCTGAAACTGCACTGCTCTGAAGCGGGACCTGTGCCTGTAGCCTTGACCTTGGCGTTCCCGGAGCTTTCGCCTGATCGTATCGGCAAGCAGACCTCCCATGATTTGCCAGATTCTCCAGAAAGCCTCTGCTCGCACTCCTGTTCCAAACGGGCTACTTCGGCCCTCTCCTCCTCGTCCAATTCCACATCCGGGTCCGCTTCATCGTCAGAGACGATGCATGCAGCTTTCTCCCTCTGGCATATTGGGCAGCGCTGCCATCTCACCGGTGTGGGTTGCCCGACGCACCGTGTTGCCTGTGCCAGAGAAGTCGGTGCCGCCCCTGTCGCTGACTCTTCTAGCGGCGTATGTTGCGCAAGGCTAGGGTTCCGCAGCAAGTCCCCGTAGGTGAAGACAGGCGGTTGCATGGTCCACTGGGTTCAGGGGGAGCTTCTCTAGTCTCCAGGTTCATCCGAAGGTTGCCCAGGGTGTCTTTGGGCCTCTTTTTCTCCTTGCAGCGGACCCAGCCGCAAGAAAAGCACGAGATGTCTCCCCAGCATTGATGATGGCCGCGCTGCTTGCAAAGACGAACTCTGCGCCGGACGAATCGGTGTCAGGACCACGGCTCTCGTCGCTGCTACACGAATCACCTGTGGAGGATACTCACTCCACCAAGGCCAAGAATATTGTCGTGGATGATGCGGCTGCGGGAGGATCTCCTTGGCGTTGCCGAGCGCCTGCATGCGGACGGCGGCCATTGCTTGCGGGCCCTTGTCCGGATGGAGCTTAATCGCCGTCGTCTTGTAGGCGACCTCGCTCATGGCACTGTCCGGGGAATCCCGAGAAAGTCCCAGGCACTCCCCCACTCATGCACACAATGGCGATTGCCCATACCAGATGGTGGCGGAGCGTCGCTGGACATGGCGATGGGAAGGGCGGTGCGCCGGGAGGAGCAAGAGAATGACTTCGGGGAGACATCTGTGCAGTCTGCTTCGGCCGTGCTTCAACAGACGGAGACTGTGCAGAGCTAGAACTGGCAGCACTGGCAGAGGGGACCTCCGTCGGTGATGCTTCACGGGGTCTAATTCTATGCTATTCAGGAGGACCACCAAAAAAATTGGGGGTTCAAGTTGCCTGTATGCAATCAGCCCCGTAGTCCTGGGGCCGTCTCCAGCGCCTCCAACCTCGCCTGCCCGTCTTGCCAGGTGTTTGCCAGGTTGGCTAGGGAGTCATCTTCAGGATGGCGGGGTTCCGAGCATGTGTAGAGATGGGCATGAATGGCATCTGATTTCCACCCTCCAAACCTCTTCACGACAGCGACATCATTTGTGACAGCATCGCACGGCGTTGGCGCCTCCTCTTCGCAGCCTGTGGGACGCTACAAGGTGAGCCGGGTAGCCCCGCGCCACTGCGGCGAACCTTAGTACATCGGAAAGATCGGGGAGACTGAGGTCATTGATCCAGAACGGGCTATTTTTGATGTGCTTTTTTTTAAGCCTGAAGGGGCAAATCATCTCACCTGTGGCATGCTGCAGTCTCACCTGTCCTCTACCCAACTGGTCACCCTCCGAATCCCTTGCCGGCCTTACCCGCATCAGTTTGCCATCTGCCTTTGCCAAAACCTCCAAAACCTTTGCCTTTACCTTTGCCTTTACTGTCAAAGCCGAAACCTTTACCGAAGTCCTTTCCACCTTTCTTGCCTTTTCCTTTACCTTTACCTTTGTGCTGAACATAGCCTTTGTACCATGCTTGATTGATGTCCATTGCTGCAAGACCACCATGATCATCACCTTTGTCGATCAAGTCTGTCGTGGTTCGGTGAGGTGTTCCTTGCTGGGCTGACAAAGAGTTAGTCCAACGCTCGGTTGACTCATAGTTCACAAGGTACTGACGAAGAGCTGTGTACTGAGTTTTCTCGTCAAGGTTGAGCAACTGCCTTTTGACATCGGGTTTCATGCCTTGAATAAGAGTAGACACTTTCAAGTTCTCTTGTACCTTTTCTCCTGTCGCCTTCTCGTACTTCTCTATGCGTTCCTCATATTCGAGGATGTTCTCAGCAATTCCTTTGTTGTGAGCAAACCTGTAGTTGAGGATGTTGTGAAACAGTTCCAACGATCTTGCACGATTCGTTGGTTGATATTCCTTCATCAACATAGAGTAGGCTTCCATACCGTTTTCCTCTCCTACGTGCTTTACAACACGGTAAGGCCTTCCTTTGGTATATGAACAGAGAACACTGCACAGGCGGCGGCTAGCTTCCTTTGCCTCTCCAGACATCTCACTCATCTTTATCATCTTGTCATCCTTCAGGTTCCTTTCAACGATGTCCATCATCTTGACCATATTGGAATCCACTGCTCCAAGCCAGATCCGCATCCTGTTCCTGAGCTCTGTCCAGCCACTCTTCTCTTCTTGCCATGTTCCTGGGGAAAATGCTTCAGGGCTCTTAATCAACTTGTGCAACTCCACTTCTCCAGGCTTTCTTTGTTCCTTTACTGCTTTCTCCAACGATGCTCCTATCTCCTCAAGTGTGGTTGCTGCGTTGGTGTGAGCGTCTGCTAACGCTGTCTGTGCTGCTTTCTGTTGTTCCTGCACTGCTGTAAGTGTTTCCTGAAATGCCTGTGTGCGTCCTGCTTCTCTTTGGCTTCCTGAAGCTGCTGAGTTCCTGATCTCCTCTGCTAGTGTTTGTATTCCTTGTAAGGTCTGTGCATTGATCTCTGCAAGCGCTTTCAATGCATCCTCCATTCCTTTTGCTGCTTCAAGGTTGCTGTACACAAGTGCTGCTGAAAGTAGTGACTTGCACTGCTTCCTGCTAACTGCTTGGGCTCTCCTTTCTCCTCTTGTTTTCCTTTGATGCTTTGAGCATCTGCTTGCTTTTGTGAAAAACAAACTAGAATAGTACGACAGGGTGATCCAAGTAATCAGTCCCAATGGGGTTCCTAAGAACACTGCTATGCGAATTCCTTGAAATACAACTCTGTTGGAAATGACTTCCTGAACTATCACATGCACGACGTCGTGAAACTTCTTTCCTAATTACGTTTGCTAGCTTTTCTACGAAACTCTGAACATGTTCCTGTACAAACTTTCTCAGTACTTCTCGCTTTTGTTTTACTAGGTACCTAGGGGCGTAGCCTGACTCAAGGCTCTCACTCTCCTGGTTCTCGGTGTTCTGGTCGCCGTCCTTGTGCTCTTCCGTGTAGTACTCGCCGGTCACGCTGAAGACGTTGTAGAGCTCGCTCAGCACTTGGTTCGCACACAACAAAGCGTACGGTACCATGACTTTTCCTATCTCCACATAGTCCTTGATCGTGTACGCATTCGTGTTCCTGATCGTGTTCACGTTGGCGCCGTCGGGGTTCACGCTGCACACGTTGTAGCCTTCCTGGTAGTACTCGCCGTACACGTCGTAGTTCCTGTAGCGGTTCCGGTGCGTATTGGGCTTTCTCGACCTGCTCACCCAGGTTGCCATCAGCTCGGTCTCGTCGCTCTCCTCTTGCACCTTTCGTCTTGTGCTTCTTGCACTCTTTCTCCGGGTCGCATCCTTAGAGGCTTCTTCTTCTCCAAGGGCAAGTTCCTCCTCGACCTTGTAGTTCTTGCTGTCGCCGAGGGCCTGTCGCTCTTCCACTGTTCCTGGGATCATCATCATCATCGCGCAAACGTTGCGAGGCTTCCCAGAATGCTGTGAAGCGACACTTCACTTTCCTGACCACGGTTTCCTGGTAGCTGTACTTCTCCGGAAAACAAACACCACACGGCTCGTAGTTCCTGGTGTCGGCGTTCGCTGCCACGTGGGGGCAGGTGTTCCTATGGTACTTTCTTCCTCTCTTCGGAGCGGTCATCAAGTCCGGTAAGTGGTAGATCCTTCGGACTTTGTGTTCCTGTTCTTCCTGTGTCCAAAGAGTCCACAGGGCACGAGCTGCGCAAGCCATGAGTGCAGCCACGGTCGTTCCTATGACTATAGCATCATCGCTGCCAAGGTTCCTGGAGGCAGCTCCGCTACCATGTTAAAGAACGGGCTTCACTAAGCTTTCCTACTCACAAACTGAAGCGGTCACTTTTCCTTGTACGGTCGCTGTGTCCGCTGGTCTCGAGCAGGCACGTCGCAAGAGCGTGACTGGCTGTTCCTATGCATTAGCACTTTAGTTCCTGCAGGTGTACTGTCACAGGTGGAATGTTTGACAGTCCTCCAAAAGAGATACACTTCCCCGATCCGCCCCGATCGCACCTTAGTTGTTCCTTAGTTTGGGCTGTTTATTAGCCCCTACCAACAGCTTTCCCATGCACAGTCCTCAGTATCATGAATGACTTTTCCGACCTTGGCATGAGCATGAACAAGGCTGCGAAAAGGATCGGCAAATGACCTCCATGTCACTTCAATGCACTCAAGCAAACTGCACTCCAACTTGCGTTTGACACATTCCGAAAAATTCGGCTCAAGACGCTCAACATCTGAAATGCTCGAGAAAACAATCCTACGTCCTACTAATTCGCCAGTAGCTGCGACATGATCAGCAACCTTAGCCTTCTTCACCTTGCCACTTGAAACAAGAGCATGCACTTCCGGCCAAGACCAACACAAACATGAAGATGGCATGTCAAGCGAAAAACTTTACATGGGAAAATTCCGCACACCTCTTCAGTAGGCGTTTGAGAGACTTCAAAATACTTCGAAACTTTTTGTACTGGACGATTTTCACCCCCACGCAGGACACTTCGCTGTCTCCGGGACCAGCACCTGATCGCAAAGGCGATGCCACAAAGAGCACAGGTGTGCGCAGGTCGTTCTGGCACGACTTCTTAACCATGCTGATTAAGTTATCCTCGTCAGCGCGCGAGCTCAACAGCTCCTTGCACACTATTCGAGCGCCTCCCTTGGCACTTTTGGGCCCGGCAATACCGTTGCCCGTACCGCTAAGATCAACGATCACACGATCGGCTTTGCCCGCTTTAGCGCCTGAAGGCATAGCGACCAACCTTCCATTGCTCGATGCCTAAAACTTCAGAGACTTGAGCTACCTTTTCCAAATCTGGCTAATCAACTCACACTTATCAGCACGAATCTTCGCTTCGTCGTCACTCAGATGCTCATGTTGTGACTTGCACTTGTCCGACGACTTATAAGCTGCAACATGACGTTTGCGGCAAAGTATTCCCACTCACCCTTGCAGTACCCAACGTTCAGCTTGCCTTCCGTGAAAGATAGAGCATATCTTTGCCCGTGGGTGCATCCCTCGATCTTGACGCTCTTCCACATCTCTTCCTCGTGTAGCATTGGTGTCCTGAACAGGAACGTAAGGAGGCACCTCGATGATGACTTGTGCTCCCCACTTGGCTGCTCTGCGCGCAAATCTTCGGACGACCTCCCCCCATGGGTAATCCGTCCGCGATTTTGCGTTTTCCGGTTTTTTCCATGATTTTCCGACTTAACCACGAATTCTTCCCTAGCACCCCTGCGCCAACGCAGATCACGGCATTCGGGCTCTTCTGCCTCGTCTGTGCGACATCAAACAGATATGAGCACATAGCATCATCGGCTTCTCTGCCCATACAGAGTACATTCACCTGCGCATTAGGGTCATAGTGCCCACCCGGCGCATGTTGCATGACGCAATCCTTGCCCGGAGCGTACTCGTTCCACCAGTTGTCCTCGTCGACGCCAATCAACGTCCCTACCGTCACCGCCTTCGGAGCATCCTTGATAACAATGCGGTACTCGAGTCTGCTGTGTGGATCCCTGTCCTTGTCGCTCACCCCACCGAGCTATTGGGTAATAATGTGGTTGCCCTCAACAGACTCGATATGCTCTCTCCTTCAGTCCCACGTGTAAGCACTACTCCCAGGGCAGGCAGATCCAGAGCTCGCTTGTTTTCCACCTTCGCGGCCAGCGATGGATCGTCTGTGCTCGGGATGGCTCTGTTCCTCGGAAAGGTCACAGAAGACGAAAGCTGTTTCAGCTATCGGCAACGCTTTCTAGAGCTTGTGCTCATTCTTGAGCCAAAGTTGCATGGGCGGCATATGGTAAAAGTGGTTCGGCACTGTGGTACGCGTAGAATGCTCACAGGCCTACACCTAGAGATGGAGTACGCGAAGCGTGCCTCCACTCTTGACCTATACCAAACCTCACTCATAGCTCTTATCGTGACACCATAGAACTTGACTAGGCATCGCCGTCCGTTCGCACCCCCAATGAGTGGCGTCTCCGACGCTACTCACCCGCAAGATGGCGCGATAGGAACACTAGGGATTGATCCGCCGCAACTTTGAAATATGGAATCAGAGCCTTTCATCCCAATTAGAAATGGCGTGACACTCATCTACGTCAGTGACGATCCCCTGAAATGAAAAAAAGAATCAGGCGTCACCGAAGAAAAGGCAGTCGCAATGAAGATCATGAGCGAAGCACAGAGGTCACGTCTTGAACGGAAATGCTAATCACGTGTCGTCCCGCAACCAGTGACGAGTTGCTGCAGGATCACGGTCCCAAGGCCTGAGATTCTCCTCTGGGTTCGGAAATCTGCCCTTTCCCTTGGCTTTCCCCTTATTTCTGCTCTTCCCCTCGATGTAAACATGGTAAGTGTTGGCATTCCAACCTCCATGTCTTCCACCTCCTCGTGCACGAGCTTTCGGGGCGGCCTTGGCTGCGGCAGCACGTTCAGTCTCTTCTGCCGTGACAGGTGTGTCCATGATGGAGGTCTGTCCGCGCGGAAGATACTCATCAGCTGAAATGTGATGTAGTGCTTCAGGACGTCGCGCGTTCGGGTTCCTCTCTCTTTCGACCTTGCTGGCAGCAAGCTTGTTCATGAATTGTGCCGGCATCTGGATGTTGTGATCAACAAGTAGTCCGATCGTCTGAGCGGAATTGTCCCTTTGCATCAGAAGGATTCCCACTGGATCGACGTACAGGAACTCCACAGGTCCAGTTGGTGTAGGTCGCATAAGAGAGAATTGCGTATGTCCTGTTACCATCGGGATAATCTCGCAGAGAACGTTCAAGCAGCTGAAGTGCATGACCTTCACGTCATTGTCGCCAGGTGCTTGGGTCAAAGACCTCTCTGCCGATTCCCATCATATTTGCCCCTCTGATCAACGATGAGATCAACTGGTTCGTCCGGAAGCGTTTGAGGGTGTAAATGCCAGTAGGGTCCTTGATGTCCTTTGACGGTTTGGCAGCTTCCCTCTCTCTGGCATATCGAAGAATAGTTTCGTCAGAAACTTCTTTGCTCACTTTGGTGTCGGGACCGATCTCTGCCAATTCATCCCATGATCCGAGCACATCATAGCGCTGACCGTGGGAGAAAGCTTCTTGCATTTGAAACATTGGCATAGTCATCCACTTCGCAAATCCAGACCATGTTTTGTGAATGGTCCTGCGCACAACAAAGGCCATGTACGAGAGGGCTGCTTTGTTTGCATCAATGCAGTGAGCGTTCCTCATGTTGTGGTAGTATGGCGGTTGCATGGCTGTGCGAGCAAGCTGCAGTTCAGGATCGATGTTCAATGAGTGGCCAGCAATGAGGACAGGTCGGCGTTCCATAGCAACTTGTGCTGCAACTTCGTCATCAAAGTCTCCCTCGTCCTCGACTTCCATCTCCTCATCCGGTTCCTGTTTTGCTTCTTCTTCTCCGATAACGGATACATCAGGAATTCCTTCGGGTTCAGCCTGAGTTTCCGTTTCCACTGCTTCCTGTTCCTCTGCAGTCGTTTCAGGTACCGCTGCGGCTGCAGCTTCCATCGTCTGAGCAATGAAGTCACTAGGGATCTCCGTAGGAGTCTCCCTTTGTGCTGTACCCTGGTAGTGACCACACGAAATGAACAATGACCAGCAGGATGTACATCGGCTAAAGCACGCCGGAACAATGTTGTAACATGCCGGGCATACCCTCATCCTCTTTCCATCCGAATCTCGTCGAAGTTCGTCGGGTCGCCAGAGTTTTCATGACGAACTTGATGCCCTCATGCATGTGGTGGTGACGAACTGTATTCTCACGATGACTCTCAAGAACTCTCGCAAGGGAACACATGATCTGTTCCTTGGCGGCATCGTGGGGACCAGGCGGCATTTCACATAGTAGTTCCATGATCCTGCCCGGAGTCCTGTAGCGCTCGAATTCAGGTAGCAACGGCGAACCGCTGTACTCCAGCACAAGCTCGTTTTCCAGACGTTCATCGTAGACCTTTTCCACCAATGCAAACGAGTGAGAGTCTCGTGGTTCGGGGACGCAAAACCATACCTCCTTGACGAATGAAAACGGTACCGTGCGCCCAGTGATGATGACGCCGCTGTCGGTGAACCGTCCTCCTTCTCGGGCACAAGGTCACTTGATGGGACATGAAGAACGACAAGTGGCATGTGTTTGGCTTCTGGTCCATGCACTCGTGTCTTCGTGGTAGCATTCCTGTGGTCAAAATGTGCGAACACTCCAAAGTAGCTGTGGAGACGACCGCTCCTGTTATCCCATGTCTGATGGCGCTGGTCGAAGTCCCCGGAGGGGCCCTCCGAACCAGGCACAATGCCATGCAGCACGATAGAATCCAAATTTCGACATGCTGTCGCGTGGAATGCTCCTCCCAGACGGCCCAGAAGACTCATCGAAGGGGAAGTTGCGAACCTGGCAGGCTGTTGTAGGGGTTGGTGCGCACGGAGTGGCCACTCGTGGCGCGAACAGCCCAGGGTTTAACCCAACCATTGCATTGCTGCAGGTATTGCTGTTGGTTCCGAGTGTTGTTGTGGTACTGGATCTCGGCGATCTGGTCACGCACAGAAACCAAGTTCTGCGTGTCAAATGCCCCGATCGTTCCCGCTCCAGCAGGAGGTTCCTTGACCCTTACGCCCAGGAACTGCAACCTGATCTTGGCCTTGTGCCTTTTGGTAGCTGACAACCAGTTTTCCTGGAAGAGCAACTGCAACCTCTGATTGTAAACTCGCTTCCTCTGGTCCGTCTGGTCCTACTCCCTCAGTAATGCCTCTGCTGCTGTGGGTTCATAGAGCTTCCTTTCTGACCAAGTCATCGATAAGTACCCATCCGCCCTCATCGCACTTGATGATGTCCTGGAACGCCACGCTGCATTTGCTGTCAAGCCTTTCTGATCCTGGTCTTCTTGCGATCCTGTGACATAGATCGGATTGTACGCATGACAGTGCCCAGTTGGCGTTGTTGATCTGTTGGCGGATGAGGTTGCGAATCACGGCGTCATCGACGAGGTCCCACCTAGAGTTGATGAACTTTGCTCCCTTGGTCGCGGGATAAGGTCAAGGATTCCACATCGGATCGGCGGACCGCCTCCAATGGATTGGTAACCTTCATTTGCCCATTGGCCCGTGTCAGCGTCCCAAGCGAAACTTGGTCGATCTCCTCGTTGAGGTAGTCGACGGTCTCGATGGTCAGACATCTCTTCAATAAGGTCAACCACACGCTGGCTGTTCTCGGGGCCTATGTCTTCCAGCCTCATGCCGCAAATTTCGTACAAGCCACGCCTGTTGTGAACATCGGTACACAGACTGTGCGATGTTTCATAGCGAATCAAGACGATGTCGCTACGCACGGCCTCCCCTCCACGTCGTGGTCGGGCTTTGGCCTTTCATTGTTCTGTTCTTCTTCAGGCTGTACCTCCACTTCCATATCTTGAGTCGGCATTGGCGGAGCAACGGATACCCCTTCTTCACTTGTGGCATCTTCAGCATCCTGCGTTTCCTCGGGTCTGCTCACTTCCACTGGATATACGTCGCCATCGACGATCACAGTAAAGTCAATCACGAGTTCAGCAGACATGTTTGCCACGATCTCTGCAATATCTTCATTCTTCTTCGGCGGTGTTCTCTTTCGTGGGGAGTCAACAGTGATGAGCTCAATAGCCTCGGCTGATGCATAGCGAAAGAAAGACCTCTCGATGCCCCTCACACACGCGTTTGCTCCTTCGAGCCCACCCCAGTTTGGGAAATGCGTCGGATACCTCATCGCAATCGTAAGAATTCCAAGTGCCAATTCCAAAGTGTCGCCCAAGAGCTCTTCTTTCGGCATGGTGACGCCTCGGTAGCAAGCTTGTCGTTCTTTCGGAGTTAAAAGCATCCGCATGAAACCTGCATAGGCACAGTTCCCAGCGTCATAGTAGCAGATGAGCATACATTCCCTTCCAAGTCATATCCTCGGCCCCATGCTAGCTGTTTGGCCTTGCCCCACGCCGCGTAGTCAATAGCTTGGCTTGCTGTAATACGGAGGCCACCGTAGTGAGAAACCGTCTTGCCAACATCTTCATAAGCTACTTCAGCACAGCGTTTGAGGAACTCCTTGATGTCCGAACGTGGATCCGCAAATTGCAAGTGCCTGTCATAGATATGCTTGGCACACGCAAGAGTGTACTTTTGGGACTCGATCAACTCGTCATGTGCGGAGATGTAGTGTTGCATTTTGATGGCTGATGTGTGAGCGCAACCAATGCAAACACCTGCGTAACCCGTTCCCCGATGGTCTGAATTGGGCCTGCACGTAGCGCTCGGCCGTCTTCATTCCCTCACATCCTGGACAGTAATACGCTCTCCCTTTGACGTAGGTGATGTACGAAGTGGCGTAGGTGTCGATCTTGAACCAATAGTGCCTATTAGTCATAGTAGGCTTCGGGGACGGTCATTGCGATGTCAAAGTCCTGCCAGGCTACGGAGGAAGGCTCAGCGACGCTGTCGCCTTGCGCTCCGGTCCAGATCTGCTGCCTCTGTTCTCTAAACCATGACTGGGAAATCTCAGCAGTGGTCTTGACTTCGCTTTTGTCCTCCCAAATCTCGACAAGTGTTGGGTGCGCGACGGTCTCGATCCGGACGTTATCATCCCATTGACGTATCTTTGCGCTTTCCACGAAACACGCCGACACCATTTTCTCGCTGAACAACTGCTTCTCGTAGATAGCATAAGCCAGCTTGCGTCGAAGGCGAGACTCAGGATTCGCCATCCTCTCGGTTGAGATCGTATGAACGCCGGTGAGGGACTGCTTCAAGTGGCCGTACATCTTTGACCAGAAGGAAGACCCAAGAATCACCACACATCCACGAGCCCTTAGCTCCAATGCAATGTAGGACCGCAAAGCATGAAAACCGCAAAAACTTTGGCTTTCTCGGCAAAAAAGTGACTTCCTGCTCCAATGAACCGCAAGTCGTGATTGGTGCTGACAATGGGCGGTCGAGTGATCCGTTTTCCCGCGGCAATGATGGGGTCAACGTACACTTCCTTGAGCTGCCCTTGCAAAGCTGCACGAATATCGGCACCATTTCCAACATCAATCAGAGGAAAAGACATGTTCTCGACGAGGATGGCCTGGAGCGAGAGGACGTGCAAGGTAACAGTTGCCAGCTGGTCCTCTTGCATCCCGTTCATCGTCTCCATGATGGAATCCAAGGTGCTTCTTGCGTTCCGGAACTTGTAGCCCGAATTTGACGATGGACACACTATGCGAACGTCCCCCCATCCATGAATACTGAGGCTTTCAAAAAACATGTGCGTGGTCCCTTTTGTCTTGGCGACAAGGTCGAAATCCTGAGCGAGAACTGTGCATTGCGAGCGCATCACCGCAGCATCAGGTTTGCCACCCATGCCGAGGCTGTTGCGAAATCCAGTCAAAGCATTCATTGTCGCTATCTTCGATTCCTGTCGAATGCCATCGTCATTGACCAAGTCGTCTTCTGCCTCAATCATCACTGCTGAGGTAAGCATCGGAGGTGAGGGAAGATGTGTACACGAGACCAATGCTACAGCATGGTATAGTCGCGCATACATTCGAAGCCATTCCTTCATACTCAGCTTCACGTAGGTCTTCAGGTTGAGGCCCTTGTCATCGCTCTGGGAAACGGAGCGTATCCTTGCCAGATAGGTCAACTACCCGCCTTACGTAATGCTGAATGGCCGTAGTCCCCACGTCGTGGTTGACCACGAACTTTGGCGTCTCATCAATGGAAGGTGGATACTCATCAGGATCACGAAGAGTCGTCAACAAGGTTGAACGGCAGTACCTGTCGTCATTGGTCGTGAAGTAGTACCAACTTTCCTGAGCACCGTTGGGAATGGGAGCTTCCTCCCACGACGATTGCGTCGGTTCATCCTCAGGTTGTTGTGGTGCTTGTGAAGGAGGAGTTGCGGACGATGATGACGCCAATGCCGTGGTTTCTTCTGTCCTTGCCCTTTGGTCCATGGCTAGGAGTTGCACGACGGCCGGTCGTTGATTCCCTTCCTTGTTCCGGTGTCCTTCCATGATCGGGATGTACGATTCCTTCCGGTTCCAGGTTGCTCGCCGTAGGCATCGCAACCCTTCCCGTCTCGTAGACCCAATTCGGATGCCGTTGAAGGTTCGGGGCAAACAACCCATCATCCTGCAAAAGTGGCATAGGTGCAGCCATCTGTTGGAACTCAGCCTCCCACACCGAAATGGCAAGACGCTTTGCAGAGCAGTCAGCCACGTATCCAGATTCAACGCCGCACTGATTCCAAGCACTCTGCCTGAAGACCTCGGGCAACTGGAAGCCGTTTTGATCCTGACTTTTGCAAACCGCATCCACGTGGTGCTGGAGAAGTTCGAATGTGGTATAGTCGGAGTCTTGCAGTACATCGGAGGACCAGTGGTAGTAAAGTCTTCCATCATGTGGATCCTTGCAAGACACGTAGGCGTGCAGCACATAAAGACACACGCTGAAAGCTTGGAACGAATTGATCGCAAAAGCCAGCGGATGTCCCATACCTTGTGGCATGGTGCGCATCATTAAAGCCAGTTGATGGATAGTGATCGGTGAAGAATTCCCACCACTGTTCACGCAGCCCTGGTTGTAGGTCCGAAGTCCATACCCAGCTTGCTTTGCGAACATGTACATCAACTTGCACACTCTACGAAGAACAGGTTCCGACAATAGGTCGGATTGGTCTGTCAGTCTCCCAGAAATCGGAAGCTTGTAGTAGTAGTCCTGGTTCACCGTGTACCATTGTCTTGATCTCGCGTCGTTCACTGAGGAGTAAGGGACTTCCACGGAGTTGATGAGAACCGCCAAGTTGTAGTACGAATCCGAGTTGAGGATATCCCGGGTCGCAGTACCCAAGTTGAAGCGGATCTGTTGCCTCTCGTGTTCCAATTCCGTCACTGCAGAAGGAGCATCGTTGCGAAGCACTTCCTCATCGACCATGAACCGTGTGATGTACACAAACTTGCCCTCTTTGTCGTGAACCACGTGCTTGAGGCCGCCTCCAAATTTAACCACTGCATTGAGCACGTCACCGTACGGTTTGCTCATGTACTCCTCCGGCGCAGCAAGAAGACATGCTTTGAGGATTTCACGTACACGAATTGCAACATCTCCGCCTGGTGACAGATTCGCACATGCAAACAGTAATTAGTATAAGAGGAGGTGCTCGGAAGGCTGCCCACGCACGAATGAGATCATTGTCGACCACTTTGTCCCTGACGATCTTTGGTGGGAAAGGTACGTCCCGAGACGGTCCTTCAGAGTACATCTTCAGAAACGTGTCGAACTTGAGGAACGTCCTGTGCATCCCATCGCTCGGGAAAACATCTTCATGAACCACACCATGAAAAGACAGTTCGTAGGCATTGTAGCTTTCGTCCATGGCTCGATGGGATGAGTACAACCTCCGTAGGAGGGATGTACCTACCCTTCTGCGACTTCACGGTTCCGGGCCCTGCGTAGGAGATGCCCTTCCCCGATCCGTCGGATCACGCCTTAGTTGTTCCTTAGTTGGGGCTGTCTATTAGCCCCGTATAGTCAGTGCCAGAGTACCAACGCCTTTCCTTCCCATGCACTGTCCTCAGAATCACTCGTGACGTGCCTGGTTCTAGCATGAGCATGAACAAGGCTGCGAACATGTTCTGCAAATTATCTCCATGTGACATCAATGCACTGAAACAAGCTGCATTTCACTTTGCATTTCGAACAATCAGACATGTTCAACTCAGAACGTTCCGCATCAGGCATGTTAGAGAAAACAATCCTTCGTCCTACTAATTCGCCTGTGGCACCAGCATGATCAGCGACCTTAACCTTCCTCACCTTGCTGCTCGAAGCAAGCGCACGCAATTCAGGCCAAGACCAACATGAACATGAAGAAGGCACGTCAAGCGAAAAATAGACATAGGAAAATTCCGCACACTTCTTCAGCAGGCATTTGAAAGATTTCAAAACACTCCTAAACCTTTTGTACTTCCCACCAAAACGATTTTCACCCCCCCACGCAAGTCCCTTCACTATCTCCAGGACCAGCACCTGATCGCAAAAGCGATGCCGCGAATAGCACAGGCGTGCCGGGGTCGTGCCGGCACAACTTCTTTATCATGCTGACGAGATTGTCCTCATCAGCTTTCGAACCTATCATTTCTTCACACAAGATACGAGCGCCACCTTTAGCGTGTTTGGGCCCGGTGTAGCCGTTGCCCAATCCGCAACGGTCGACTATCACGCGGTCGGTTTTACCACCCTTGGTTTCCGAAGGCATGGCGACCAGTCTCCCATCGCCCGACGCATGGAGTTTCAGAGCCTTGAGCAATCTTCTGGAAACCTGACTGGTCAACTCGCACTTATCTGATCCTTTCTTAGCGTCCGCATCATTGAATGTGGGCATGCTTAGCGGTACACCTATCGGACGACTTCGGCTGCAACGCAACGTTTGCGGCCAAGAGCTCCCATTCACTCTTGCAGTAGCCGAGCTCAACTTCACCTCCAGGTACCTCAGGGATCCGGTAGATGTGACGTTGTCCGTGGGTGCACCCTTCAGTCTTTATGCTCTTCCACAGATCATCGGCGCATACCCCATAGACCGGGTTAGCCCGAAAGTTATCTTTGCCAGAACACCGGGGGATATCCTAGATCACAGGAATCCAGGATTTTTATCTTATCCTGTGATTTTGGATATGATATCCAAAATCACAGGCTCGAGTTCTCCAAAATCACAGCGCAAGATTTTGGATCCCAGATCCAAAATCACAGTTTGATTTTCAACGTGTGATTTTGGATCTATATCCAAAACTTGACTTCCCGAATTCCTGCGATTTTGGATCTAGGCCTGGTCCGGCAGGGGTCGAAACTTCGACCCCTCGGGGGTCGAAGTTTCGACTTCTCTCTGGTGAAACCACAAAAGATGCTGCATTTCTGTGACGAAAGCCCCATCGAAATTTCGACCTGCAGCCCTGAAACTTCGACCTGTGACCCTTCAAACTTCGAGTAGTGAGGGGCCGAAACTTCGACGAAGTTTCGTCGAAACTTCGGCCTCGCCCGGGCCAAAACGAGTTAACTAAATCCTGTGATTTTGGATATGATATCCAAAATCGCAAGTTTCGATATCCAAAATCACAGCGCCAATTCAAAACTGTGATTTTGGATATCTACGTATTCCCTTTTTGCTCCCTGCGTCCTTCCCGTAGGCTTCCTTTTAGTTAAAATTTTGGCTCCAGCCAAAATTTTAACTAATAGTTAACTTTTGGGCTAACCCAGTCTATGGGGTAGTGCTTTAAACTGCCTGGTTTCTTGAACAGGTACGTGAGGAGGCACTTCAATGATGACTTGAACCCCCCATTGAGCCGCCCTGCGTGCAATTCTTTGGACTACCTCTCCCCAGGGGTAGTCAGTCCGCGATTTGGCCTTTTCGGAGGGGATGTCGATGATTTTCCGACTTAACCATGAATTCTTTCCCAGCACCCCTGCACCAATGAAGATCACGGAGTTAGGGTTGCCCTGTCTCGATTTCGCTACGTCGAACAGGTAAGAGCACATGGCATCATCGACTTCTCGTCCCATACTGAGAACGTTCACCTGAGACCCAGGGTCATAATGGGAGTCCGGAGCGTGCTGCGTGACGCAGTCCTTGCCCGGGGCATATTCATTCCACCAATTCTCCTCATCAACCCCTATCAGTGTGTCCACACCGTCACCGCTTTTGGAGCATCTTCGATGGCGATGCGGTACTTCAACCGACTGTATGGATCTTTGTATGTGTGAACCAACCCTCCATCGTATAGTCGTAGAACTGGATTTCCGACCCTTTCTTGCTGTCGTTAACCGCAAACTCGACCACATGAGGCACAATCGCTGCTCCATATCCTTGATATTCCCTGCTCTTTTCAGCCATTTCTTGCCACACATCCTCGCACACGGCTGTCCATTGATCATGGCCAAAGTGCGAAGTATGGCCTTTAGGCACACCGTTGAAACAAAGAGGTAATGTGAAGCCCTGGTACCCCCCATGGATGGCACACAACCACCGCTCGCCATTTGGCGGGCAGGGCGCGCACGTAGTACTGCCCCAGAGGCGGCGTGGGGGCCGGCAAGACGACCTCCGACCCAGCGGCCGGCCGCAAGCTGCCCTGCACAGGATGGTACTGAAAGACGGCCCGTTCGACATAGCGGTCGAACTTCGCCGGTTGATCAGGCATGACGGCGTGATCCTCCAGCTGATGCCACTGCCCTTCACGAAGAATCCAAGTCGAACGAAGGTAACGACCAGGCGGCAACGCAGAAGGCGGCCCCCGCAACATGCGCGGAAACTTGACAACGAAGATGGGATCGACACTGTCGTGCTCCTGCAAACCCTCCTTGCTCGAGAGACCCGCGCGATACAACACCTGGGGAAGAATCGGCGTCTCCGTGTAAGGAAAGCAAGGAACCTCGCTTTTAAACGAGTAATGTTGTTGGCCCTTCTCATCCGTGCTTTGCGAATGGGTAGGACAAATCAGATCCAGAATCTCCTGGGAGCCAATCAGAGCCGGCGGAAAGATGTTGATGAGTTGACATGCGTGCGTCCAAGACACTGAGTCTTTGAATGACTTAGTGTGTATATCCGCGGCCATCTTGGCAGTGACGTCGTAGGCAAGTGAAACGTAACCTTCCTGGAAGATGGAGTGCATCCATCCAATGCTGATGCCATGGGTACGTTCGAGATGACGCATAGTCGGATTCTTGCCCGTACGGATCATCCCGATCATGGTCTGATTGTCGTCGTAGAAGACGAAATTGGGATCTTTGCCCCCTAACTGCTGCCACAGGGTGATAGCAGGCAGCCCAAGGCGTGTCATTGCAAAGTCGGCCGCTACGATCTCGGCCTCAGGTGTGAAGTGACTAAGGCACCCTTGCCTATTTGCTTAACCCCGCCTAGGGAAATCTTGTGTGTGGTCCTTGAATGTGCATGTGAGCACCGGAGGTAGACTTGAGGCTTTGCCCACACCCCGCATAGTCCGCATCTGCAAACAGCCCGATGGACGAGGCCTCCAAGGAGTCCCCCACCCACCCAATCATCATGTGATGTTTGGACTGATGCACATAGGCCATGAGATGGTGAAGAAGAGCATCCTCCTTCTTGGTTCACTTGGTGATCTTGCGCGCAAGATTGTTGATGCTACGCAACAGATCAAAGCGACAAATGCGTGCAGCATACAGCAGCTTCATGAGTATGCTAGCAGCCTGCGGTGCAAGTGCGCCGCGATTTGCCTCGCTGACTTCCTCTTCCTCTGGCGCCTTGGGAATAGGTTGTCAACAGGCATGGTGTGTCCACACCACGTGCATCGATGACTTTTGCCCGATTGTGCCGGAGCTCGTGCTGGGTGATGCTTAGTCTCCTGAGCAGGACTCGGCGATGGTACCGTCTTGAATTTTGTCGGATCAAACCCGGTCACGTCACAGTACTGCTTGACCGTCATGTCCAGGTAAGTCTCCATGTCGTAGGTAACTGTTTGCACCTTCGTCTTATCATGCAACGTTGCCTCGCCTTTGGACAACCTAGGTACAAGCCCAACGGTGTTTCTTCTTCCAAGCGAAGTTCCTGACGCAACATATCCCATCCCTTCGGTAGATGCTCCTTGGGTCCTGCCGTCCTGCCATCTTCAGATCATCGACGTAGATGACAAGCAGAAGCCTGAGTTGCGGATGGATGTACAATGATGGCCATTCATCACCGAGAGGCTTGAATCCTACTTTGTGTATCGCTGTATGGCAATGTTGTTCCCACATCGTTCCTGCGTCAGGATGTCCATATAGAGCTTTGACCAATCGGCATACCGGTCGTCGGAATTTGTGCCGGTTTGCAGACGGTTGCCATGCTTCATCGGGTAATTCAACCCAGCATGGTACACCAGACAACTTTGCCTGAATGTATGCTTGAATAGCAACTGCCATCTGCACATCGTTGCCAGGAAGACAACCGTAGTAGTCCGCCCATCTAGAGGCGTCGAACGTGGCTGGGGAATTTCCCAAGTCCTGGAACAATGCGGCTTCCATGTTCTGGTCTTTGACCTGATCGCCAAGTAGTACACCTCGCCAATTGAACTTCCTGGCTGGATCATCTTCCTTGAGCTGGTAGTTCTTCTCATAGATGAGCCCATGCACGCGAGCCATGTGCACCTTTTCACCCTTCTTCTTTGCCCCAGCAACAACGTCATCGTACTCACGCGTTGTGGAGAAGTCGAATACCTCTTGATCCCATAGGCCTTTCCATTCTTTCATGAACGCTTCCATAGCTTTGGGATGGTTGAGCATCTCCTTGCGTGTCACTGGTCGTGTTACCATGGCATTGAAGCATGATTTCACCGCAGGATTCTTTTCCCGATGTGCGTTTCCGTTGGAAATTGCACACGGCATAGATGGGATCCAGTTGTCGTCAAAGACCATGCGTGCCGGCACTGCTGGTACGACATCCGACAACAATTGTTCTTGAGTATATTGATCTACAATCCCTTGTGCCCATGACCAACCGTCGTCTTCATCAACAGACACGTTGAGTTGTCAATCGATCTTCTCACATGGGACACTCTTGGGGAAGGTCATATCATCCAGCATTTTGGCAACGATCTTCTTTCCTGTCGCGGCTTTCTTCCGGTCCTTCTTGGCAGCTCGAGCTTTGTCTCGTTTATCCCTTGTGTATGCTGCCTTCTTCTCGGACTCGCTCATCTTCTTCCAAGCTTCTGGAGAATATGAGTGGATAGGTCGCCGTGTAGGAAGAGTGCGCCTTCCGTCACTTCCGATCTTATAGGGAACCCCTCTTTTGTCGATCTTGCAGGCTTCACCGTCGTCGGTTAAGTACACAACCCCATCCCCCTTTGTTCCTGCACTCCAATGTTCGATATCCTCAGGAGCTAATTTCTTTTCTTTCAAGACGTTGATGATTTCACCAGGTTCTTCGATGTCTCCTTCAAAAATGAGCCTACCGGTTGGACCAACTTCGCGATGCGACCGTCGATCTTCTCCGGAGCTTCTTGGCGCAGGAGGAGGTGGCGCATCATGACTAGCCAGCTCTTTGTCCAAGTCATCAAATATAGTTTGTCACCCATGCATTGCATCCATGGCTTCAACTGACGACTTCACGATGAGGTTCAGCCTCGACATCGGATGGATCAATGTCCTTCAAGTCAGGGTCTTCTCCGGGATCAGGTGGAGGAAGAAAGACTGTCTTGGTCATCCCCATCGTCACCACCACCAGGCCCTCCAGGCGGACCGTCATCACCGTTGTCGATGTCGTTTATCTCCTTTCCAACAAGATCAACGTTGTCCTTGAGTCCCTCAATGGTTTCGTTCATTCTTTCATACTCAGCTTTCAAGGACCCTCCGAATCCACGTGATCCTGACGGAGACGCCGACCCTGAGATAACCGAGGTTAGAATTTCCAGGAGAGAAGCAGACAAGGTCAGCGTACCTCCATGGCCTACCCTCACTCATTTGAACAATTGGCGTTCAGCATGTACCGCTAACATTCAGCCGATCCCAATCATGAGGGCTGGATGTTCTGGCTGGCACCAGCCTTCAATCCTTTCCCAGACATCGAAGCCCTGAACGAATCTGGACACAAGAAGTTCAAGAGCATCGACGTCAAGTTGGGAGTTGCCATGGTAGCAATGCTGCGTGCCGGTGGTGACAAGGCTGCTGATCTCTATTTGGAGGTGAACCGGAAGGCGAACGATTACATCAGTCAGCCTGAAGGGAAGATCATCCAAGGGCGACAAATCATTGCGATGATGTACGAGAGCTTCAGGACGCATGATCGGCTCGACATGATCATCACCTTAGACTACTTAGTGAAGCTCCAGTACCAAGGTGACAACAAGCTTCACACGTTCAAACAAACATGGTTGGAGGTCCTTGGACGAATGAGACCGGAGGATATACCATCCAAGACGGCTCTTCGCGATTGCTTGTGCAGCAAGATCAAGGATTCTGCCGCGATGAAGATGGAGCTGGGTATGCACTATGAGCATTTACCCTACAACCACGAGGACCGGTTATATGAGAACCTCATCAAGATCATTGACCGTACCATCATGCGAAGACGTGAACAGGCAAATCTCACTCAGACTCAAATTGGCTTACGTCAGACGTTGGAAGGCAAGGACATGCTCGCTGCGCCGGCCAAGAACCCTGACAACAAGACTCAACCGAATGCAGCGCCATCCCCGAAGATCAAGGGAGGTCCGAAGCCTGACAAAGCAGCTCCCGTACTACCGCAAGGTAAGGCGAAGAGTCATGCAAAAGTGAAGCCAAAGCCCAAGAAGAAGACTAGAAGTGAATCCGCGGATACGAAAGACGACAAGAGCAAGAAGCATATCCGCTGCAAGTTTCATTTCACAGATGCAGGGTGTCGAAATGGTGACAAATGTTCCTTTAGCCACTCCAAGAAAACACCAGAACCACCGTTCACTCCAAGGTCAAGAACTCCGAGTCCGTCCGGTGGAGCAAGTCGGATATGCTACTCATTCAAGAAAACGGGTTCGTGCTCAAGGGAGGATTGTCCTTTTAAGCATGAGGCTGCAGCAACGCCAGCTCCACAACCGAAAGCCAAGGCCAAAGCCAAGGCTGAAGCCAAAGCGGCGGCAGCTAAACTGAACCCAAAGGCGAAAGCGCCTCCCGCTGCACCAGCCATCAGAATTTGCCGAAGGTGGAACCCTTCAGCACTCACGGCAACAAGATGAAGAATCGGTGTGTTCATCCGTGGACAGCGACGCTGACTCGGATTGTTCAACTGATGATGAGGCGCCGGGGCCGGCTACGTCGACCCGGAAAGCCATGAAGCATAGAGTGTCATTCGCGGAGGACGTGAAGTTCGTATCGTCAAGGCCGAGAAAGTCAAGCAAAGAAAAGAAGTGAGACGTCACGCCCGTTGATGTGGATGCGCTCATGAACCACGAGGATGACTCCGTTGACTTGGAATTCGCCAAGCACAAGGCAAGGTTGAGGGCACAAATCATGAGAGACATGGTTGACGACGATCGTGATGGAGATCGAGTTTCTTTTGTGCGAATACCAGGAACGTCTCAAGCGGAAGAGGTCTCTTTCTATGACGGAGAAGATTCCATTGTCGAACGCGAACTTGATGCCGCGCACCATCGACAAAGGCATGTTCAGATGCATGGTGCAACCAGTTCACCTCAAGAAGAAGATTAAGTTCCTGATGGACACTGGTTGCGGACACGGTCTCATCTCTCAAAAGAAGATTGAGAAGCATAGCCTCGAGACGCCGGAGCCCATATCTTTTCAGACGGCAAATGGAATCACAGGCACCGATCTTGTGTCGAATTTCCAAACCGAGTCGTTTGAAGAGCCTATCAACGCATACGTGTTGGGGGACACTCCATCGGTGCTTTCGATCGGAAAGCGGTGCATGAACTTCAACTACGGGTTTGTGTGGCCTCCCGGAAGAGAGCCATTCATGATCAACCCGCAGGGAAACAGGATTTCGCTCTTCGTGAACGGTGACATTCCCTACATTCGGGCTGGGAGTGCAAAGTCTTTTGTTCACGACGATGCAGAGGCAAAGGCCATCTCTGAGATCTTCAGTGGTACGACTTCCGTCAATGACGTTGACGTCAGTGTGGCCGCAGCCGCTGAGGCTGTGCCAGGCGCAGTTGAAGGGGAAGAAGAATGTGTTGCGCACGGCCATCCACCTGACCCTGAACCTCATGAAGCTCCCGGTGAAGAAGTACCTGAAGCCGAAGCAGGAAGACCTCCTGATGAAATAGAAGGAGGAGTGGGCGAAATTCCCTTGGGCGACGACGATGAGGTTGTAAAACGCTTTACGGGTACGTTCCGGACCCTTTCACTTAACACAGATATTCGCACTTCACTTTTCCTCGGGCGCGCGGCTGTCTTGGGTGCGTCCCTTGAGCCTAAACACCACAGTGGAACATTTGTTCCATGCTATACAAAATCATGTGGCAAACAGCTCAACTACAGGATTATAGGGCAACACACTCCTGAGCGAAATGTTTGTTACCCCCTCTTCGTGCATCCTCTTTTGTCTTTTTTCCCTTTCTAGAGGTGCTACGAACCCAAAACAGTCGCTCACTCCTCCTTTTGAAACACTCGTTGCGCACTGCGTTTTGTCGTGGTGTGAGACGAGTGAAACAGAGCTACACCTACTTGCCGCTCTCAAACTCGTTCACGTCTTTGGCCTTTTTAGCCTCAAAAGAACTCGTGGTGGCCGTGGCCACAAAACTCTTTAAACTCTTCAAATTCTCCTCGTAAAGAAACTCTTCGGCTTCTCGTTGTGCAGCTGTCGTACAGCTTTCAGAAAACTCTTTCCTCGTTCGGGAACGAAGTTCCCCCTCTCGGCTTTACAGCCTTCAGATTCCCTTTTTCTTTATAGACCTCCGGTTTGGTCTACTTCTTCCATCCCTCCTTGTTTATAGACCTGAGGTACGGTCTTCCTCCTTCCTCTCTTTTCTCTTTTAGCTGCTCTTCTGCTGGGCCTTTTTGCCTTTGCCCTTCTCCGCATTGTCAGTGCGGTATTTCTTCTTATTCGTCTCCAACCTGTTGGCGTATGCCCTTCGGATTATCAACTCATTTCTCTTGTACCAGGACTGGAACTGCTCCTTGCTCAGTTCTTCTCGTTGCATCTTTGGAGCATACTGCCCTGAGGCCGTATAGTTGTAGTCCGCATCCCAGCACGTTTCGGAACCGTGTCCGAAACGTGAACATACTGCACATACCTGTGCCTGCGTTGAGGCATCAGGGTCTTCTTCCACTTTTACTTCTTCTTTTACCGCCTGCAGCTCATCCTCCAGCGCCTTGTTGTTCTTGCCTAGCTCTTTGATAGTTTCCTTCATCTTTTTGCGTTCCTCTTTCATCTTCTCCACTTCTTCGCTTTGCTGGGCTTGCGTTGATCCTGCACTGCTTTTTCTTTTTCTCACTTTGCGCAGCTCTTCATTCAATTCTCCAATCTCCTTCTCTTTTGCTGCTTTGAGATCCGTGATCTCCTTTTCCTTTTTCTCCAACTCCTCTTTCATTTCTCTCTCTTTGGCCTCCTTGATTTCCTTGATCTCTTTCGTTTTCTTTTTCTGCTTCTGATCGCTTTCGCTCAAAAGCAATCTTCCTTCTGGCACTTTAAGTTCCGTCTTTTTACTCTTCAACTCTTCGAGGTGATCTCTTTCGTTTTCTTTTTCTGCTTCTGATCGCTTTCGCTCAAAAGCAATCTTCCTTCTGGCACTTTAAGTTCCTTCTTTTTACTCTTCAACTCTTCGAGGGCATCATGAAGCTTAGGGCGGAGCCGGTCCATCTCTTTCATGAGTGCCGACTCCTCATCCATGATGAGGGTGGCCTCCACTTCTTGCTGCTCCTCTTCTCTTCGCAACTTATCGAGTTGCTTCTCTATGGCCTCCTTGGCCACGAAGGCTTCATCTGCCACTCGCTTCAACTCTTCTTGAACTTCAATCTCTTTTGCAATGAGCCTTTCTCTTTCTCTTCCTCCTTGTCGGAGCTTTCTTCCTCTTCTTTCTCCGAGCTCTCTTTATCCTCGCTTTCAGAAGCTTCCTGCTCCTCTTCTCTTTTCTCTTTCTTTTTCTCTTCCTCCTCTTTTGTTTCCTTTGCTTTATCCGCGGTATCATCTGCCCTTTCTTTCTGGCCCTTTCGCCTCTCGGCAGCATCTACAGCCTTTTGCTTCAGTTCATTTATTCTTCCTTCCATAACACTTGCCTGGCTGCCCTCTGCACTTCCTTGGCTGCCCTGTGCCTCTGCAGCCAATTCCTCGGCTGTCTTTTTAAACTCTTCAGGCACTTGAACCTCCGCCTTTTTGGCCTCTGGCGGGGTTGGCGCGTCTCCGCGCAGCTGGTTGAGGCGTTGCACTTCGGGCCACAGCGCTTCGAGGCTTCGGCGCTGCTCGCGCTCCGTCTTGAGCTCTTTTTCACAGAGGCCGATGGCCTCTATACTTTTACATTCATCGCGGATCAGCACTTTGATGGCCTCGTCGTCTGCCATCTTTTTCTTCCTCCTTCTTTCTTTTTCCAATTCTCCTTTTTCCTTCACTTCTTTTCTCTTCACTTCTTTTCTCCTCACTTCCTTCCTTGAGCTGAAAACGGCAGCGGCGGAATGAAACATGCACTCAGCACTTCCAACCAAACTCTTCCACAGGCTACCGTTGCAAAGCATGACAACAACCATTGTCATCATCATCACCATCATCACCAAACCAAAGCATCCACCGTCACTGCTTCTACTGCTTTGTTCTCTTAGTCCATCACATTGCTGAACCATCATCATCATCACCAGTCTTCTCAGATACTTCGTAGGGATCTTGAAGTCACTTGCTATCCTGACCTCTTCACTCTCTTCTCCAGTTTTCACACCGATTCTCTCCAAACACTTCACAACAGCGTTCCGTGACAAAGCTTTTGTCCCTACATCTGCAGGGTTCTCCTTTCCAGCTATCGCTTTCACTTGAAGACCTACAGAAGTAAGCCTTTGAACCCAAAGCAGTCCTGCATCAATGTGCCTCGTTCTTCCTAAGCCTTTCTTCAGGAGAATAGACCTAGCACTGCTAGAATCCATCCGAATCACCATTTCCGGCCTAATCCCTAGAACTCTGTGCAACAGGTTCTGTAGAAAAACTCCTTCACTCAAACCTCCAACAGCTGCCACCAGTTCGCTTTCGCAGCTGCTCAAAGCCGTCGCTTTTTGCTTTCTAGCGTGAAAGTAAACGATTTTACTGTTCACGAAAATCAAGACGCAGCTCGTTGACTGCCTATTCTCGCGGTCGGTCGCCCAGTCGGCGTCGGTCACTACCTCGATCAAACTCTTTGCCGTAAAAACATCTTTGTAGGCATTCTCAGCTCTCTTATCTCTTGGATCAAGAAAACTCTTTCCAGGATATGCCTCTTTGTGTTCAATCACGTAGTGGGCTGTCGCTTTCACATACTTTGCCACGTGCCTAAGCACTGCTAAGTCTCCTCGTGTTGGCGCTGCCAACTTCCCTGACAACCATTTCGTAGCGAATCCTAAATCCGGTCTCTCTGGCGTCATGTACAATAGGATTCCTACACAGGATCTATACAGATGATGTTCGTCGTCCTTCAACGATCTTCCGTAATCCATTGGAAACGGCAACTTCTTTGGCAGGGCTTTTCCCAAACCTAAAATCTCTTCCAGCTTCTCCAGATACTTACCGTCCATCCTGATCTCAATTCCTTCTTTCGTTCCTAAGAACGTCCTCTTCAAGAAAGGACACTTTCCTTCTCCAACCTTCACTGGACCTTCCAGCTTTATCTTCAGCTTGTGCTTCAGCAGCAGATCCACTACTGCTTGGTTCTCTTTTGGTTTTCCAAACACTTCCAAATCATCCACATGGGTGCTCATAAGCGTTCCACCTTCTCCTGGCTTCTCCGAAAACTTGTAAAAGAAACTTGGTAATCCCACATCGGAAACCATCTTCTCTTTCTCCAGGATTTCACGTAGATGCTCAAACCAGTCACTGCTTCCTGTTCGTTGTCCCGGCAGGGTGTACTGCAGTTGGTACCACTTTCCTCCTAAACTCACAACCGTGTACTCCTTCTGTGGCACCTGAAGGTACGCGTCAGAAATGTCTATCGAGATCATCTCATAGTCTCTTGAACTCGCACACAAAGCTGACAACAGCTTGATACTCGACCCAATGCTCGTTGGTGAGTATAACGCTGAGAGATCGTAGTCTGTCAGCCACTTGTATTCTCGCGCCACTAGGCGGGCGCGCCTCTTCCATTGGAGGTCCCTATGCCCCCAATCCAGCACGTACTTTGTACTGAGTCTCTTTGGTTCTTCTCCATTCGGTCCTTTCTTCAACTCTCCATTCTCATCCAGGTCCACTTCTTTGAGAACTTTCATCTCCAACAGTCTCTCGATTTCTGTGTTCTCCGCTTTCAGGTCCACCTTCTCCAGATCTTCAGCTTCCAACTTTGGTGGCCCATCATCATACTCGTGAGACCAAGTAACCGTTAGGTCCTCTTCTGTCTCACACACCTTCTCGTTCCACTTGCTCTGGAACTCTCGACTTTCTTCAAGAAACAGCTGTGTCTCGTCGAGATCAACATACTCATCTCCGTGCTCTTCAGGATCTTCGCTCTTGGCGAATCTCCGAATGTGATATTCCACTCGCGCCGCACTTCCTCGTGCTTCATCTCCAAGTCTTGGCGCTTTTTCAACTCTTTCTTCTACCGCTCCAGTTCCTTCGTCTACTCTTGGTCCTTTCTTTGGTGACCCTTCTCCTTCTTCTTCCGCATTCCTTTTTGCAACCTCTCTTTGAAACTCGTCTAGCGTCATCTCGTCGGGCACCAATTCATCTTCCGCTTTTCTCTTTGTTCTCACCTCTCCTGGGTCGTCGTCATCATCATCGCTTTCGTCGTCCATTGGTTCTCCTTCGGGCGTTGCTCCCGACAGCGACGAACTCTTACTCGAAGAACTTGAAGTTCCTTGGCGTTCGCTCGGCGGCGAAGGTTCGCTACTTTTTTCTTCTTCTACTCCTTTGTCTTCCTTAGCTGCCAACCTTGGCAATCCTGGCCCATCCTCAATAGGCACAATTCTTTTCTTCTTGAACCTCAAAGCTTTCAGCTGATGGTCCCAGGGAGCTCCAACAGAAAGTTGCAAAAGCTCCGGCTGATATGCTTCAGCACATCTTCTCATTGTTCTCGCTTTAAACACTCCTCGACCTGTTCCAATCAGGTTCAAATTGCTCGCATAGTCTTTTCCTAGAAAAACTCCTTTTTCCCAAGGTTCTCCTTTCTCTTTCGTCTTTGGCACTGCCTTTCCAAACACTGCTGACCCGAATGGGGCCAGCTTTCCTTTGTACGTTCTGTCAACCGTTGCTTCAAACGCCGTTCGACCATCTCTTCCTACATGAAACCTGTTATGCAGCCATGCTGCATGTCTGTACGCCCAGCTATAAAGCGGGACATCAGATCCGATGGCCGTTCCACTCCTTTGCTCTACCGTCGCCAACAACGTCTTTGCAAGGTTCCTCACAGTTTGGATATACCTTTCCACAGGCAACCCTTGATGCTCATCAGGCGTGGCATCTTGCAACTCCGTTTGCAAACCTTGTTTGGTTCTTGCCACTTGAACTCCTCTTCTGATCGCAATCATCACTGGCTCGGTGTCTGTTCTAAGAACTACTTCAGCGTAACCCAAAAGGGCTAACACTCTCACCACTTCACTCACTGCGTGGTTTATCACCGCATCTCCTCCTTTCGTTGGCACCGCAATAGCTATCAGGAATTTCGTGTCGTTGTCAACCCCAGCAAGCTGAATAGCAAGCGGATCTCTTTCCTTTTCATCTCCTTGCGTTCCTGTGAACATATATAAAGTCCAAGCTAAACACGGGCCGTTGCGCTTTCTCTTTTGTTTCTTCGAAGTTGTCTTCTCTACTCTTTGCCGCCTGGCATGCTTCACACCAGGGCGCTCTTGGTAAATGCGTCAACTCGTGCGCTTCAATCTCTTCTGGGCTCGGCAGAGCCGGCAGAGCCTCTGGAATTGGCTCTCTCTCAAACTCCTTTCTGATGTCTTCAGAGACTTGGGCTTGCGCTTTCACTTTGCTCAGCGCAACCTCTTTCTTTAATCTTTTCCACAAAACCTCTTTCGATCCATTCTTCGAGATATGCAGATACTTGCACGCCGCTTTCATCTCCTTCAACTCACTCTGGCGCGTCAACTTCATTGGTCCAATCACCATCACATCTTCCTCATCTTCACCAATCACTGGAACTCCTCTCTTCGGTTCCTCTTTCTCACTCTCCTTTTTGTCTTTCGAACTTGTGGAGGTTCCTGTGACCTCCATTGGCACTCCTTCTTGCGCCAGCTCTCTTTCGAGCTCTTCCAAATTCGTGAGCAACCCATAGTCACTCGGTTCCTTCAGTCCTTTTTCCAACAAGGTGACCATCACCTCAAACCTGTCTTGAGGACTAGCCCCAAGCTGAACTCTTTCGCGATCCTTCCAGATCTCCGTACACTCATAGAAATCCATACTCTTCCAATCCACTTCATTCAACACTCTCTCTCCACTTCTTTTCAGCTTTCCTAGCAAGGTTGTTCGATAAGGAAAATAATCTCCTTCATCTCCTTCTCCTTCATAGAGTCTGTTCGGAAACTGACCCGTTGGGTCAAACGTCTTCCCCATGTACCAATCAAACCTTGCTGGTGTGCCATCATTCAGCACGAACCAACCATCTTCATCTTCTTTACTCTTCAACTCATTCTTCAATTCTCTTTCCAGCCTCACTGGCTGCACGTTCATCTCATCTCCTTCGAGTCTCCTGATACACATCCTTGCCATTGAGGAATTTCTCTTGAAGTAAATCGGGATTCGAACACTTCCTTTCTTTAACCACAATCTTCCATCCTCGTTCACCGTGCCCCAACCTAACTTCCACATCTTTCCTACTGCAAACAGAGGTTGGGTGACATTGCCGCAAACAGCACTGTCGGTGATCTTCAACTTCTTTCCAGATTCCTTCGTGAAGACAAACGTCACGTTCTGTCTCACAGGCAGTGTTGGTCGTATCCTTTTCCTTTTCCTTTTCCTTTGTTGTTGTACCCTTTTCCTTTTCCTCCTTTTCCTTTGTTGTCGTATCCTTTTCCTTTTCCTCCTTTTCCTTTGTTGTCGTATCCTTTTCCTTTGTCTTTTCCTTTTCCTTTCACTCGATCAACATCCATTGGTTGTGGCCCATTGTAGGGTGTACTCTTCGTTGCGCTTTCCATGTTGAAAGACTGCAAAATGTTCTCCGCATTCCACGATTGGGTACTTCTTTCATACTCAAGCAACTTCTTCCTGATGTCTGCGTACTTCGTCGTAGGGGTCAATCCTATCAGGATATGCTTCCTCAACTCATTTGGCAAACCTTTGAGCACTGTTCCGATTTTCAAATTCTCATCGCAGGGTTTTCCTTCGGACAGTTTTTCGTACTCTGCAACCAGTTTTTCGTAGGTAAGCAGATAGTCTAAGATAGAAGTCCCCTTCGTCATCTGGGGAAAGCTCACTAGAGCTTGAGCCATTGCCAGCCCTCGTGTTCGGCTTGACGGCTCCAACTCTTCAAACAGTCTTCTCCATACAGAATATCCATCTGGACTTCCTTCTGACTTCAATAACTTCAATGGCCTGTTCCGAAGATACGAGGCCAAGATCGCATACAGCTTTGTACTTCTTTCTCTTTCACCAACTGTATACTCTGCTGGCTTTGGTGGTGCCAGCTCCACTTTCTTCAACTCTTCTGCATAGGTGGGATCAATGAAGCCCACAAACACTTTGAAACTGAAACTCCAATCGGGCCACTGTGAAACTTCCTCCTCCAAACTCTTTGGAGCGAACACATCCGGACTCTTCACCAGCTTGGCTGCAGAGTCGTAACTCCTTGTACTTCCTGTACCTGCAGCACTAGCCAAAGCTTGCGCTGCTGCCGACAGGTTCCCAATCAGGGCCTGAAGGGATCCTCCTGCAACTCCTTCTGGTGCAGGCATCGCCATTGGCGTATCACTTGGTGTATCTCCTCCTTGACCACCGTGTCCAGGGGACACGGGCAAATCCGCGTCTCCAGCTGGACTTGGCGTGGCCATTCAACTTTCCTGTTCTTCACTTTCCGTGACACTGGGGCCCAAGGCTCTTTTCTCCTTGTATTGGGCTCTTCTTCAGCCGAAGGTCCTGGCCTTCAGCTCCGCTACCATAAAACGCTTTACGGGTACGTTCCAGACCCTTTCACTTAACACAGATATTCGCACTTCACTTTTCCTCGGGCGCACGGCTGTCTTGGGTGCGTCCCTTGAGCCTAAACACCACAGTGGAACATTTGTTCCATGCTATACAAAATCATGTGGCAAACAGCTCAACTACAGGATTATAGGGCAACACACTCCTGAGCGAAATGTTTGTTAGGTTGTCATGGAAGTGGAAAGCGACGGTGTTCCGAGCCGCAAGGCCAAAGTCGGGACATTGAAAGCTGAAGCGAAGACACTCGCGCATCTTTGTACTCATCGCTATCGCAATCCTTATTGTGATTCATGCATCCGCGCGAAGATGCATCTACGGACCCGACGCGGAGCATTTCAGCGTGTGATCAAAGCTTGGGGTGATCTCATCACATGCGACTTTCTTGACATGCGCAAAGCCGCTGAGGCAGGAATTGGACTCGACGACGGTGCTCGCGAGATCCTGGTAATCAGGGACATCGCCACGAAGATGATTGCTGCCATGCCCACAGCGTCCAGGCACACCGATGAAGTCGTCATGGCCATACGACGCATGATGGGAAGGCGCAAGATTCACATGGCATACAGTGACGATGCACCTGAATTCGAATCAGCAATGGCGCAGTTGAAGATTTTGATGGATCATTCCCTGCCGGGCAAGCCCAACAACAATTCTCTCGCTGAAAGATCGAATCAGGAAGTGATCAACACAGTTGCTTCGTCCATGTTACACGCCGGACTACCTGCTCAGTATTGGACGTTTGCGCTGAATTGCGTAATGCACAATCTCAACATTGAAGATGTTGAAGGTGATGGCGACTCAGCATGGAAACGAATGACTGGAAGTGAATTCGAAGGGAAAGCCATACCGCTTGGCGCCAAAGTGCTCTTCAAATCTACAGATACTAGGCCGAAGACCTATGGCAACAAGTTTGATCCGAAGGGCATTCCTGGTATATTCGCTGGGTACGTGATTACTGTTGGTCAAGGTTGGTCACGGAAGTATCGCGTCTGGGATATGAAGGAGTTTGCGAACGCGAACTTGTCAATGGATGCATCCGTCCCAAGAAAGTTGATGCGGGTTTGCCTCCTCCTTTCTTCTTATCATCTCCGTCATCCGGATCTGGTGGATCTGGAGGATCATGTCCGGTTCCGGCACCATCTCCTTTTTCTTCGTCCTCATGTTCGCCGCCATCGTCATCACCGTCATTCTCTCCTTCGCCCTCTTGTAACGCTTCGGCAAATATCTTCCATTCGTCACGGTCGGCCCGGAGACGCTGTTCGGCTCTCTGAGCTTTGAGAACTTCGTTCCGCAACTCAGCAATCTTTTCTTCGTACTTCTCGGCAAACTCCAACTCGAGCTGATGTTTCCTTGCATCGTTAATCGAACTATCGAAGTTCACAGGAATAGGCCTCAAACCTGGATGGAAATGCAACTCTTTTACTGATGCAGCAACACTGTCACGATTGACAGGTCTGGATAAGCTGGCTGATGATGTGGAATTTCTTCCCAACATGCCGCGATCCTCCAGAAGTTCATGTAGCTGTCGATCACGTACAGCTCTTGCATCGATCTGCTTCTGGGTAGGCCCGCTCGGAATACCGAATAACATCGCTGCACTAGGCGTGGAACGCTCAAGTGCGGGAGTGTTGGTACTAGTCACGTTGTGCGCGAGTACGTACTCTCAACGATTGGAGACACCCCTTGAAGCAGGTTGGCATCATCCTTCACGACACTGCTCGAGTTACCTTCAATTGCGATCTTCGTGTCATTCGGAGCAAGGGTCTTGTCTTTGCTCGGTTCGGAGAATGCAAACTTCCCTTTGGCGACTGGACTAACCTGACTAGACTAGGAGATCGTGTTTCAGGGGATCGTACCTCGACTCCTAAGGAAAATGCAGGCACTACATCCTTTCCTACGTGTTCCCAGCCCGATTCAGTAGTCCTTGAAGACATTGGGACGCTTGGTGGACGGAACGATCCAACATGTAAATCGGAGCTTCGTGCAGCCTCAAGCTCGCTTTGTGTCCTTGATTGGAGATCTTCTTGCGCTCTAAGTGCTCTCCTGAGTTCGTTCAACTCATCATGCAATGTCGGCAATGCCTGTCTTGCTTGATCTTCATGTTGTTGAAGTTGAAATTCGGCATCTCGCATCCTCTTCACGGCCATTTGACGGAATTCCTCTTCTTCACCAAGACGTTCACGAAGTCGATGTTGTTCCTGATCCATTGCAGCTTGGTTGCCAACCATGCCTTGGATCTCACTCACGACTCGCGATTCCTGATTCCTGGCAAGAATGAATCGTTCATGCATAGCGTGCATGGCTTGCTCAGAGCTTGCCATGTTCGACCGGAGGTACAAGTTCTCTCTGGCTTGCTCATTGAGCTCCTGTGTCAGGTGCTCGTACTCACGCGCCATATGCTCGCCATCTCCTTGAGCTCGTGCTTCCAATTGCACAAAGTTTGCGGCAGCCTCGTTGCGAACCACGTGCAGTTGGTGAGCGAGTTCTTCGGCAATAGCATGCCCTTGACGCTGTTGAACTGAGTTCTGCTCATCCATGCGAAATAACGCAGCTTCATAATCACGCTTCATTTCTTGATTGACATTGTTGATGTGCCGCATGGCCAAACATGCGTTATCACGTTGTCGTTCCAATTCTTCGATGCGAATTCCAGATCCTTCATCTTCCTGCTGCATCTCTTTGATCCTGTCCATCAGGTTCTGCACGATGCCCTCGTACTCCTGCACTTCACTTCGGTAGTACATCTGTTGCGCTAGGTTCGAGGCCTCAAGTTGCTATCGCATCGTCATCTCCTGATAGAGACTCGGGTCATCGGCTATGGCCGGGGTAGCTGCAGACGATGCATCACCTCGTACCGGTATGGTCTCGAGGGTCATATCTGCGTCATCAGGGTCATGAGGATGATTCGTAACCATCTTCTTCCATGTCACGGACCTGTCCCGTACCGTAGCTGTAGATGTCCTCGATCGTGCCGATGAGCTTCTGGAAGACGACGGTCTTGACGTCTTTTCCATAGTCTTCACTCCTCTGTCCTTTGCCCTCGACGGTGTCCTTGCCACCTGAAAACCAGATGTCTCGGCACGTCGATCAACTGCCTTGGCTGTCCTCGATCCTGAGGATGTTGGACGAGAAGGCGTGGATGCTCTTGGTGCATCTTTTGCTTTTGCTTTGGGAACTGCCTCCGCGATGGCAAGAGTAGAAGATTGACCTTTGTCATCCTCAGTGGAGCTATCAACGGATTGCACCACGGTGTCGTCAGCAGTTGAATCACCAATTGCTGGCGCTGCCATCTGGGCACCGAAAGTCATTGTCGTATCTTGACTCGATCCTGAGTTCTTTGTGGTCGTGGTAGATCAAGTAGTCTTTGCTGTTGGTAGGCAGAGCCTACGGCTGATAACCTGCGTGGGGATTTGGTCTTGATGATATTCCTTGTCGCTCATCCCACCGAGCTATTGGGTATTAATGTGGTTGCCCTCAACAGACTCGATATGCTCTCTCCTTCACTCCCACGTGTAAACACTACTCCCAGGGCGGGCAGATCCAGAGCTCGCTTGTTTTCCACCTTCGCGGCCAGCGATGGATCGTCTGTGCTCGGGATGGCTCTGTTCCTCGGAAAAGGTCACAGAAGACGAAAGCTGCTCCAGCTATCGGCAATGCTTTCTAGAGCTTGTGCTCATTCTTGAGCCAAAGTTGCATGGGCGGCATATGGTAAAAGTGTTCGGCACTGTGGTATGCGTAGCATGCCCACAGACCTACACCTAGAGATGGAGTACGCGAAGTGTGCCTCCACTCTTGACCCCTACAAGTATGGTGTTTGCTCTGGGGCCCGGGTCATGCGCACCTACCCAAACCCCTACCCCAAAAAGCTATGAGGTTCGGGCAAATATGGCCATATTTGGGGTAAACACAATTTCCGGCACGAGGTTCTGGGTTTGGAGGCCAACAACAACAATATGAGTTCATCCCATAATTGCAAATGTTCCAAAACTCTCTATTTCCGGGCTTTTGTTTACATATCAACAGAAGCAGCGGCGGGCCGGTCAATAGGAGGCGATCACTTTCACTTGAGACTCGAATGATAGTTATAGCCCAGAACCTCATTTTCACTGCCAGTGCAGGTGTCTTTCGGTGCAGATGTACCAAATTGATGGAACTTGGGTCGTGTTTATTTCAGAAATAGAAACGATGCATTACCGCCATAAGAATGGCCCGGGCTCCAAAAGTGGCAACAGACGTCATAGTGATATTCTTACGAAATAGTGCCAACAGCGGCACCTACACGATAATTCGGATGGACACGGTGGTATGTTCAGCTTACAGCCACTTTTATGTGATGTTGCCCACAAAGCCATGAAACTAATGCTTCAAGTATTCGCGAACAGTTTGTTTTGCAGCTCGCACACAAATGTCGTGTCAGAACTGCGTCCCTACCCGGTGCAAACACAAAACTTTCCTCTGCTTTAGGGTTTGGGGTTTTAGGGTTAAGGTTTAAGGGTTGAGGGTTTTGGGGTTTAGGGTTTAAGGTAGGGTTTAGGTTTGAAGGTTAGGTGTTTAGGGTTTTTGGGTGGCCCCTCTCACTCACACGGCACTCGGACTCCCTTTTTTTTCAACCGCCTGTCAACACGAGTCAAAACTAGGACTACGGCACACAAACCTACTGGTGGCCCTTTGCTCCCGTCAAAACTTTGGCACTGCAAACTCTTCTGGTTTGCAATGCCCTCCACACCTTGTCAGGGTGAGAGCTGGCGATTTTTTTTTGGCGACGGCTGAGACGGCGACGAGCCGCCAAACAAGGTTTGGATTCCTCGCTTGGTTACATAGGTGAACTGTTCATTCTCGCCAAACCACCGTTCGCCCTGGCTGCCCTGGCTTTTGGACGACTCCAGCTGATGGATCTTTTGGCTCAAGACGGCGATGGAGTCCTGCTGCGATTTCGTCGTGAGCTTGAGCTTGACATTCTCCTCTTTAACTGTCTCGAGCTCTTGCTCGAGACAGAATAACTCAAGGTCTTTGTCTCCCTCGAAAAACTTTTTGCTCCTCTTCAGCACATCACCTCGCGAAGCAAGCGGAAGAACTTTCTCACGAGTCTCGCCAAGGGCTTCCTCCCCATCGGAGACATCAATCTGCGATGGGAAGATCGGGGATTCCGAAGGTTGCTCGTCGGATGCCATGCTGCGCAACATGCTATTGTGGATCCCCGTTGTGCTCTCCTCGGTACCCTGACCTCGCTGGAGTGCTGCTCTGAGCCACATTTTGCATCCATGGACCCTCGTGCCGCAACAAACTAGACTAGCCGAGCTACGAACACATCCATACATGCACACACAAGCAATCACTTTCTCGCGGTCGGGTTACCCCTCAAGTCAGGCTAGCATCATGGAGGAAAACACGGGCCCAGGTCAAAATGCACTCTTATTACCTTGCATCTCTCTGATGGACATCATGTGCGACTACTGGACCCTGGTAAGCTAGCGCCTAGCACTCACTCTGAAAATGCCCCCCCCTGTGCACTGTGCATCCAGCATCAGTGGGGCTGCTGCGGCGATGCTCACGATCCAGCATCGCCGCCTCTGCTGTGCACTGTGCATCCAGCATCGGTGGGACTGCTGTGGCGATGCTCCGGTCATCCAGCATCGGTGCCACTGCTGGGGCGATGCTCGGGTCATCCAGCATCGATGCCCCGGCCTTTGTTTTGCTGGCCTATGCCGCAGCATTGTTCCCTCGGAGCCATGCCAGCATCTTGGAGTAAGAATCGCCATCCTGGAGACTGCCCTCCGACTGCATCTTCTCCAAGAAAGCTTTCATTGGCCCAGCCAGCGACTCGCGAGCCATCAGCATCCTGAGGCTGTGCACAGTCTCCCCCGAGGAAACCTCGAACCAGCACGTGTCTGGCGGAATGACGATGCTGCCTTGAGCCTGCACCTGAACCATCCAGCCCTTGGTCTTCACAAGCTGGGCCAAATCCTTGGCATTCATCTTCTCGAGCTTCTTGGGCAGCTCTGCCAAGGTCGCGGCCTGCAGGTGCTTCGATGGCACCCCGCCCACTGTGAGCTTGCCCTCCAGGCAAACCATGAGCATCGGGCAGTTCATGTCTGTCCGGGTCCACAACGAGGCTGTGCCCCCCAAACGCTGGCCGAACTGCAAGCTGAAGGTGTCCTGCATCTCGGTCGGGAATCCTGCCATCGCATCCCCCTCGGAGTCGCCAATTTCAGGGTACTGCCGGATCAGCTGGTCCTTCAGCCTTTTGGCGACTGCTTTCTTGGATATCACCGCACAGCAGGAGTTCGACCCACTCGCCTTCATCTTCTCAAGCACCCACGACTGCTGAAGTCGGTAGTAGTCGAGGGTGGCCACTGTCTCGCAGAGGCTCTTCCCCCGAGCAAGATCGAAGGTGACCGGGGCCAGCTTCTCCAGCAGCTGCTTGGGGGTCAAGCTGTAGTCCACGCTGCCAAAGGAGCTTTCACCCGTCAGCTCCTTCGCCAATTTCTCGGCCAAGGCTTCCAGGGGCATGCTTGCTGCAAGCTTGCCCATCTTCTTTCCAGCGGCTGTTTTGGCAGCTGCTTTCTCTCGCTCGTTGATCGATTTCTTCGTCTTCGCCATCCAAATTCGCACGTCTTGGATCTTGTTCTTCACGTTCTTGCATGAGTCGTTGTTGGAGTGGAACCCCTTGAGGACCACTGCGATCTCCCCTCGGAGCTCGGCCATCTCATCCGCCGTGGTTGTGGCCTCCACTTCCTTCTTCTCCCACTCAGAGTCATACTTGGCGATCTCCTCACCCAGAACCGCAATAGCCCGGTCGACGTGGCTCATCTTCTCTTTCAGTTCGTCCTTCAGGTCCTGGTTCTCAAACTCACAAAGCTTGTGGCTGTCAGCGGAGAGTGCTGTGATTGTCGCCTGGTTCCGGAGGACAACATCTCCCATCGTTTGGATGGCCTTCTTCCGGGAGGCCTGCAGGGCCAACTTCTCCAGAGGCAGGCTCTTCTCGACGGCCTCGGCCTTCCGCTTTCTCTCCTCCTTTTCCTGCCTCTGGCTTTCCTCTATGGCAATTGCCTGCATCTGCAGATCCGCATCTCGGGCCTCCTCCAGTTCCCGCAGCTGGCTCAAATCCTTTGAAACCGTCAGCAGTGGGATGACGGACATGGGCTCGTCGCCGGTCTTTTCCGAGTTCGCGGTCATCTCCACAGCCAGCCTCGACCGGCCCCTTTTGATGCGGGAGTCGGACTCCTCCATGTACTCATCCAAATCCTTCTGCTCGGAGATGTCCATCCTCTGCCGCATGGCTGACTTGAGGCTGTGGGACTGTCGTCCACGGACTTGGATGCCCGAATAATCCAACACGAGCGCCTCACCGTGTTCCATTATGCTCACTGTGCTCGGATCCTGAAGCAACTTCTCCCAGGCAACCTTCGCCTCACCGAGACTCGAATAGATTCGGAGTGCCATTTCCTGAGCCGCCCATTTCTTAAAGGGTATGTAATTCGTGACATCGTCTCTCAGCGCCGCGGCCTCCCTCGACTCCTCCACGGATCCCACCGCGGACGAGAACGTCCTCTTCTTCTTCTGGTCCTCCGCTTGGCGGTTGACTTTCTGTTCGAGGTAGAAGGCTTTCTTCTCTTCAGCCGACTTCTTCTTGAGGTCCTCTTTTATCTTCATACCGTTCGCCCTCCTTTGCTTTTCGTCTTCAGTTTCTTCGCGGTTCTTGGGTTTCGTTGTGATGCGGCTGATCCAGCGATCCGTTGCCAAACAGCCATTACAGGCTCGGAGCAATGGATTTCGACCAGTCGCTGATGACAGCGACATGGTCGTCGACTGGCCACACTTTTGGCAGCACAGTGCCCCCAGTGCAGTCTCTCCGCTCGCCGCCGCAGGTTCCCCAGCCGATCCCGCAGCTGCCATGTTCACTACAGAACAGCAGTCTCTTGTACACTGTACACCCACCAGTTAACACCCTGGGCAGAGCGGCCCAACACGGCTGCGGGAAAAGCTCAGAGGATTCTTTCATCCATGGTTTCAAAAGCAACACCAAAGGCTCCTACAGCGAACTCTCGCTCTGCTGAGCTGAAACCCTACCCCTAGCATGAATATGTGGGTGTGCTATGGGAATCACACATTAATGGATTGGCTTGCTCTGTCGTGCCTCGGTCTGCTCCAATGAAACCTATTTGTTTTCGCCGTTCAGTTTCTGTCTAATTCACATCCAGCAGCACGGTTGCACGTAATTTGCAGCAACCGGCTTGGTTGCTAATTGTCGAATTAATCTGTTAGCCAACCTAGCAGTCGCCTCTCTTTCTCCGGACCCGCCTCTGCGGTGAAGCCAAATTCACCACAGAGTCCCGCTTGGACCTTTCCATTTTGAGTCTGCCGGAAGCCCAAGTCTCCACCTTTATGGGCAGTGGCATCGTTGGCTCCGGGTGAACTGCCCAAGTCTTGCACTCAGGCTCAACCTTCACCTTTATGGGCAGTGGCATCGTTGGCTCCGGGTGAACTGCCCAAGTCTTGCACCCAGGCTCAACCTTCACCTTTATGGGCAGTGGCATCGTTGGCTCCGGGTGAACTGCGGCTTGTTCATCCTCGTCCATTTCATCGCCTTCTGACAGCTGAGCTGCCAGAGCTGCCTCTGGGGGAGGGGTTAGCTGCCACAACTCTTCCTGAGTAATGGTCTGCGGCTCGGACTTCAACTTGCCCTGCAGGAAAGCAATCTCCAGCAAAGGGCACAGCATGATGCCCAAATGCAAAGGGTGGTAAGCATTACCGATTGCTTTCTCTGCTTGGGTCTGGCTGCTGAAGAGCCACGGGGTTCGGGGGTCGTGCCCCTGGAGCATAGCTTTTTCCTCCTGTAGCATGTACCTATGCAAGCTGTGCTCTTGCCAAGGGCGCTTCTCCTTGACATCTTGTGTCCGAAGCAGCCACAGCTTCGGCCCTTTTGTTCGCAGAGGCGGGGTGCCGTCGTAGACTATACCGCCGCCGAAATCCTTCAAAGGATTGCGGTCCAGCTCGATCACGGCTATCTCGCCTGCTTTCCCATTTTCTATGTCTCCCTGCACACGAGTCAAATAGGCCGCCAAGTTGCACTGCATGTTTGGGCAGAGTGATCCTGGGTCCGTCGGTTTAAGCACCTTTCCATGACCATGTTTTTCGACCAACACGGTCTCCAAAGGCACCTTCACCTTGCCACCGAGGTCTTTCATGCTCAAAGGCGGCGGCAGGCCAGGCAAGCCTCGGAGGCAATCCCTCCTCAAGCCCCGGATCCACAAACGCTCCCGGTGCTGCGGGCAAAGCTGACACAGGTCATGCACTTCCACGGAGACAGCAAACATGGGGATGCACGCCCGCAGTCGCTGCAGCAGCTCCCGCAGATATGGAGTTCCACGCAGCCGGGGGCTGTTTTCCACAGCGAAGGCTAGCAGCTGACCCTGCCAAGCCTGAGCTATGATCCAGCCGATGCAGACATCCATGACCGAAGCTCTTGCATCAGCTGTGCCCTGCTGCTGTCCGGTTCCTGCCCATGGCTGGCACGGGGGGCCAGCCACAATGGCTTCCACGGGCAACAAGCTCTCCGGATTAACTTTCTCCACATCGCCGTCAGTGCCCAATCTCAAGGCTTGGACACCGCTAGCACCACAAAACCTCTGCAAGTTATTGTAGTAGGGAAGCAAGGAAGCTTCCGTGTCAAAGCCCTGTGTGGACAGGTACTGGCTTCCTGACAGCTCACACAACCGTCGTAGCCCTCCCAGTCCAACACAAGGCTCAGTCACCCTCAAAGGGCGGCCAAGAACCCGCAGCACTCGTCCGGCCCTGTAGCCGGCGATCTCTGTGTCCAGATGATCGTCGGCCATTGGCCGGCAGGCCGGTGCCCACCGGTCCTTCTTTCCAAAGGGGACGGTTCCCTTTCTAACTAGTTAGCTAACAAGCCACTGTGAGACAAATCTTGACGGGAATGCACCTTCTTGCCAAGCTGCAAACACAAAGGTTGAAACTGATCCGCAGAATGTGTGTTCAAGCATCAACCTTCTGCTAGCAGTCAGCATGTCAGACAAAAGGAAGCGGGGTGCTTCGCCACAGAGTAGCCGTGCGGTTCAAAGGGTCGAAAGAGAGGAGGAGACCCGCACGGTTGCCTCCGTCAAAGGAACAGCAAGTGGTGAGGCCGGCCGGCACGAAAGATCCCGCACACCGCCACCTAGCCATCAGGCCAGGTGGCGGTGGTGCTGGAAACTCAGCATTCAAGATGGCGGGGAGCAAATCTGGTGGTGGAAATGGTGGAAGCAATGAAAGGTGAGCTGACGTGTGTTTCTTTTTTCTCTTGCATGCCTGATGGTGTGCAACAGACCGCTAAGAGCAGCTGCATGACTCTCTCACTGCATGACTATGCATGATTCGTGCCTGAAGACTCGGAGTTCAAAAGTTGTGTTGTTCCGTGCATACAGAAGCTTCGCAGCTTCGCATTTGCAAGCATAGAGCAAACAGCATGCGATGTGTGACAACTGTGTGTGTTGTGTGTGAAGACTTTAGATACTGGTTCAACCCTCGCGAGCCAAACAAGCAGCAAAAGAACCTGGAAACAGTCTTGAAAAGGCAGGACAGTGGCGGGACAGTGGCGGGACAGTCGCGGGACAGTGGCAGGACACCGGCGGAACAGTGCCGGGGTGGCGGGCAGTGGCGGGACACCGGCGGGACACCGGCGGGACAGTGGCGGGACAGTGGCGGGACAGTGGCGGGACAGTGGCGGGACAGCGGCGGGACAGGGGCGGGACAGGGGCGGGACGGTGGCGGGACGGTGGCGGGACGGTGGCGGGACAGTGGCGGGACAGTGGCGGGACAGTGGCGGGACAGTGGCGGGACAGTGGCGGGACAGTGGCGGGACAGCGGCGGTGGCGGGTGGCGGGACAATGGCGGGACAGCGGCGGGACAGCGGCGGGACAGTGGCGGGACACCGGCGGGACAGTGGCGGGACAGTGGCGGGACAGTGGCGGGACAGTGGCGGGACAGTGGCGGGACAGTGGCGGGACAGTGGCGGGACAGTGGCGGGACAGGGGCGGGACAGGGGCGGGACGGTGGCGGGACGGTGGCGGGACGGTGGCGGGACGGCCGGGGAGGCCCCTGGACTGCCACAGGAAACCGGGGGTGCGGCCGGTCCGACCCGGCGGGTCGGGAGGGACACCGGAGGGACACGGGAGGGACATGGGAGGGACACAACCCCTCCCCTACTTAAGCCTGGAATCCAGTGGGTTGTCGAACCTCCACCCCAAACCCTCGCGATACCACAAAAAATCCTTGAAGCCCTGCTTTCGACTGTGATACACAACGGTTTGCACTGCTATGCCCTGTTTTTTGCATCGTGCGGTCCGGCACGGTGAAGTTTGCAACTGTAGTGTCGGCTTGGCACATCTACACACTGCTTCTGAGACCTATCGTGCTATAAAACCTAGTGTGACATATTGTAACCCCTTAGATACTATAGTTCTCCCTGTGCCTGCCCATTCTGTGTGAAACGAAGGGCCTAACAGCATCGGTGCCCTGCAGCTCGGAAAAACACCCTACTTATTTCCTAACATATTAGGTATGGATATCTGTGTGCACACAACACATACATACAACATCTAAAACCTGGCTGCAGGCACACCCTGTGCTTGCCGCTTGCCCTTCAGGGGCCCTTCAGAGGATCCTCTCGCCCAAAGACAGAAGTCGGTTGAACGCCACCACCCTCTGATCTGAGGATTCGCCCCCCTCGCTCTGGTGGCTCTGGCCCTGCCGACTCTGTCTCTGGCGACTCTCCTGGCGGCGCCGGGAGTGCTTGGATCTGCTGCGGCCCCGGCCTCGGCTGCGGGAGTCCAACCGCTGCCTCTGCACGGAGACAGACGGGACATCGATGACATCCCGGCCACGGCGGGGCACTATCACCACAGCGCCCCGGCTCCGTCGCTCGCGCGAGCTTCCCCTCGATCTCGGCGGCGAGGCTACCGAGGCATTGCTTGGCCTGGAGGCCTCGCTTCGGACGCTTCGCCTCGATAGCCCGCCTCGCCTCGACACCTCGGACCAGGAGCATGGCCGTGCCCTTTCCTTTTCATCATTCTTGTCCCGGTGATCCTTCTTCTTCTCTTTCTTCTTGTTTTTCCGCTCCTTTGGCTCCTGCGGAGGCTCACTGGGCTCTGCCGGCTTTTTGGCGCCGCAGCCGTACTCGTGCTGCTCGCGGTCTGGCGCCTTAAAGAACGCCTTGCCGCAGAAGCGGCAAGGGAACTTTGCTGGCGGGGGTTCCAATCCCCGCAGCTTTTGCTGCCATGACATGCAGCCGCTGTTCGATGTTATGTGCATGAACAGCGTGCTTCTTGGCTTGATTGCCCAACATATTGGGCACCGCACCTTCTCCTCCACCCATTGTCCTTGCTTCGTATATCCTGCCGGCTTCACCGTCTCCAACTCGGCGATCTTGAAAGCATGGACCGCCCCATAGGGCCCCCATGTCTTCTTCTCCTCTTCGTCATCATCCCCGGCCCCGGTGCCGGTGAGGCCGGTGCCCTCATCATGGCCGCCCTGCTTCAGCAGGGCGGCATCAAAAGGGGAAGTCTTCCTCTTCTCCTTTTTATCTTTCTAGTTTTTATCTTTCTTCTCTTTCTTTGCCCGTCGGCTGCGGCTCCGGCCCCGGGAGTGCGACTTGCTCTTGGATTTCCCATAGTCTGCCGAGCCATCGCTCTTCTCCTCGCTGCCGCTCCCGGACTTTTCCTCGGACTTTTCCTCGGATTTCTCCTCGGACTTGTCCTCGGACTTTTCCTCGGATTTCTCCTCGGACTTGTCCGAGGAATTGGACTTGCCCGCAGGCTTGTCCTTTTCTGAATCCGAGCTCTCTTCTCGCGGCTTGGGGCCCTGCTTCGGCTCCGGCATCGGCTTCAATCGGCCTGGCGGCAAGGCACTCAAAAACAAAACTGTCAATCCTAACATACCCCAACACCCCATCCCTCACCCTCATCCCTCAGCCCTTTCCTGGACTCACCGCCTGCATGCCTTAAGTACCGTCGGGGCCTGCAAGTCGAGAAAGACTCCGGCCCTCCGACAGCACCAAGGCACCGACTGCATGAGTATTTCTTGCTCGCCGCCACGTTGGGCTGCACGAGCCTCTCTTCTTGCTCGCCGCCACGTCGGGCTGCACGAGCCTTTCTTCTTGCTCGCCGCCCCGTCGGGGCTGCACGAGCCTTTCTTCTTGCTCGCCGCCCCGTCGGGGCTGCACGAGCCTTTCTTCTTGCTCGCCGCCCCGTCGGGGCTGCACGAGCCTTTCTTCTTGCTCGCCGCCACGTTGGCTGCACGAGCCCTGCTTGAACTTGCTTGCTCGCCGCCACGTCTGGCTGCACGAGCTGCTTTCTCTACCCTGGAAAAAACATCCAAAACTCCCGCCCTAACCCTCTTTACAGTAAAGGTCCCACAGCGGCCCCGCCTCCACGCAGGAACAGCTGCAGCATGGAGGCTCCAAAAAAGCTGCGGAAACGGCAACAGCGGCAACAGAACCATCAAGCACTGCTCTGCCAAACAACTCTCACTGACATGCTGATGTGCTGTGCAGGCAAGACATGAAAACTGAAATCGATCGTTCATCTGCTGTGCTCAGAAATCAGAATCGAACATCACATTACGGGCATGCAACTGTCCATCAACTTTTTGTGCAACATATAACGACAAGCTGCTGCAACATGCTGCAACGATCTGCACAAAGTAGAAAAATTTCCTTCATCATGCGAATTGGTTCACGCACCCAGCCGCTGCCTCTCTTTCATTCGGGACACAGAAGCGGGGTCTGGGTTGAATGCAACATGCTGGCGGGTGTCCTCGAATCTGTGTCCCTCTTGGCACCAAACCAGAAGCCAGGCCACACAAGTGGCCTGGTCACAATGGCTCTTGAGGAAGCTGTATCGCCGGCACTTCGCATGCCGTGTGCATTGTATGAATCCTCGTCTATGACCGGATGAATGACTCCAGTTATCAAAGTGGACTGTCAAGTCCGCCATTCCCGGAACACGGCACGGAACGGCAGGCAGACTGGGCAGGTCCAAAGAAAGCCGCAAGATGCCCTGCTCGGGTCTCGCAGCACTCTGTCCGTGTGCTGGCCTTTTCCGCTTTCTCTCGAAAGCAAACTCCTTGCATTGCTTTAAACTGAAGTCATTCACAGCAGAGAGAGTAGTTTCTTTCAGAAGCATCTCATAATAGGCAACACTGCCTGAGTGGGAGATCTTGAGCAAGCCCTTTTCCCACAGGCTGACATGAAAACACAAGGCTTTCAAGTGCATTTCTGGCCTGTCCAAGAGACCTGAGGGCAAGTTCAGGGCCTGCCCTCGGTTGTGCCAATCACCGGTCGCAGCAGCTTTCCATCCATCCTGCAACAGCATCTTCAACCACGCAAGTTTATTCCTGCCGGGGCCATTGTTCATGACCGTCTCTTCTTGGCAAAGCGGTGTTGGGTCTCGGAGAGCCAAGCGACTGGTGACCTTGGTGGCCTCGCTCAATGCTACAGTGACTGCTCCAAAATCGTCCACGCGAGCCTGGACAAGTCCCTTGTCTACAAGGCTCCTGCATGCATCCGCATTGTAATGCGGAAGCTGAATGACATCAACAAAGTTTTCACCCAGTGCACGCCTTTCAAGAAGACCCTGCAACAAGGATTGCTGGTTGTCTGGGAGAATGCCAGCTTCGGCTTGCGGCCCTGCTGCTGCATGCTGAAGCGACACAACTCCATCCTCACGTGCCAGATCATCCAGCATGTCATCGTCTGTGACGAAGGCAGGCAATCTGAGCGCCGCAGAAGGGCCGTCGTGCACAAGGGCATCTGAAGACCCTGCCTGGGGCATGATCTGCACTTTAACCGAAGTTGCCTTTGCCGTCCAAACACGCAGTTCCGAGGACAACAACTTCAGCATGGCCGGAGTTGCTACCTTTGCGAAATCCAACGTGTGTTGCATTGTGTTGCTGTACAACACATGAGGCACGGCCGGCTGTTGCAGATCAACAGCAGTGAAGCGGAGCACATGCACAAAACCCTTGTGGCTTTCTTGAGCCAGGGCCTTGTTCTGTGTTCTTCTCTCAGGCCTCGCATCCACCACATAGCCGTAGATCAAGTCCTCGGCAGATACGTCTGGATTGTCCTCGGGCAGCAAAGCCTCAGCAAAACTTTCCAAATCCAAACATATCTCTGGATGCACAGCCTCAGAGTCCTCTGAGGGGGGCCCTGCCAACATGGCCCGGAAAAGGCCTTCAGGCAAGCTGAACAAGATGCCACTCTGCAATTGGGACTTCAGGTAGTCTACTATCATCCACTGTTTTTTCTCCAAAGTCTTGACTCCTGATGCATCGTCCTCAGCCGCATCCTGGAGTGCCAGCTGTGTTCTATCCTGCAAGGCTTTCGCAGCTGCTTCTTCATCAGCCTGGTGGTCGAGAAAATGGTCTTCTTCGTGATAGCCGTAGATGCGAGCAACTCGGTAGCTGCGGGTCTTGGTCATGCATTCGGCCTTGGGCATGATGTGCGAAAGCAGTTCCAGGTCCAGCCCTTTGGAACCCCAGTTGGCTTCCAAGAAACTACACTCCTTAGGAGTGTCGATCATACTCTGCAGCTGGCTCCTGCGGGCCCGTGCACATGTCATTGCTGGCCCAGCATGTCGAAGTGTCCTCCGGCAAGCTATTTTGATCAGCACGTGCTGTCGCTCTGTGCTTCGTTCCGCCATGGGGCAGAACGAGCGATCTTGGATTTCAGCAAATGCCAGGGGAAAGTCCTCCAGCACCTTGTCCGCGGGGCTTTCGCAAAAGCTCCATAACTGCTCAGCCAATCCTGCATCTCCTTTTCTGTGAAACAAACTCTCAAGCAGTTCCGTGGTTCGACCCTGCCCCCGGAGAGACTCGTACTGAGTGAAACACTCTCGAACAGCATCTTTGGATTGTTGCAAAGAATACAGGTCTGGTCTTGCATGATGGGCAAACCCGGCCGCAAGCAGATGAGGAACATGACCTAGATAGTCCAGTTTTCCCTTGACAATGGAAGCCCATTTGTCACGGGCTTTCTGGTCCATCAAGGCCATTGCAGCACCCACCTCGTCTGGAAGCTCCAGGAGCACCTCTGTGAGCGAGGCGCTAGCCAAACGATAGACCGAGTTGGTGATCTCATCCCTGTAGCCTGCACAGAGCACACAAGATCGTTTGCCTTTCCACGGGCACTTGATCGTGGTCCGAGTCCGAGAGGACTTGTTCTCCAGCAGTTCCTTCTCGTGGCAAAAACAACCCTCAAACCAATGTGCCCAACCTTGGACAAAGCAAGCAAACATGAAGGCCCAATGCACATATGCAAGATGGAAAGGATCTTTCAGAGCAGCATCGACCATGTCGCACAAAGCAGCATCGGACGACAAAAGAGAACGATCCCAATGCTCCAACAGAATCGGCCTGACCTCCAAGTAGTTCTTCAACGTTACATGGAGACTCTCCCACCGCCAGGACAGCAGTTCACCATGGTATCGTTGAACAATCCGCCTGTGCTCTCCGCTGGCATGCTTCAGCATGACTGAAACCACGATCTCCTTATAGCTTCTGTTCGTCAAAAGCTTCGAGACGGCAGACACCTGCTTTTCGACTGCATCCCACCTTGGGCACCCTTTGCAGCACTCTTCAAGTGAATTGAAGAGCACGTGGAGGATCCCTGGATGCTTCAGGCTGTTGAAAAGGAAGGCTTCACTTGTGCCAGCAGCCAGGTTTTCTAGGGTGGCCTCCTCCTTCAAGGATGCTGCTAAGGATTTCATGGCAGCCTCGTCGCCTATGGGCCATTCCGGTATCAATCGCTCCGTTCCTTGATCTGAAACCCAGCCCTTCACTTGTTTCCTGTAAAGCTGGAAATGAGGCTCTCCAGCCTCCAGGATTATTGCAGACTTCAACCTTTGGGCCTTGACAAATGTCCTGGCCTCTCCTCTGGCCAAAGTCATGACAGGCATTAACCTAAATTCGTGTGAGAAACCTTTAAATGGGTCTGCCGGTGGCATGAACGGCAACTTTCTCACAAGAACTTCCTCTGTCATTGCCAAGTATTCGTACCCCCCTTGGGGGCTGGCATCCATGCTCAAGAATCTGCTGACAGACGTGTGAGAACAGAGGGCTTGCTCTGCCATCAGACATCTTCTGTGGTGCATGTGAAGCCAATCCAGGCGAAGCATTTGGGTGTGGAGTTTGTACTTACCAGGCACAGACTCAAGCATCTGCTGAAGAGCTTCAGGGTCGAAGGGCCCTAGCTTCGGCTCCAGGAAACGGGCCACGCAGCTCACAACGACAGGAATGTCCTTGGCATTCTGCATGGCGAAGTTTAACCTGACGATTTGTATCTCCTGCATGGAGCTCAAACGCACAATGCTTTTGTTCCATCTGGCCTTAGCTCCAGCGACTCCACGTGCTGCTTTAGCACGTTCTTCCGGAACTTCTTCAGCACCGTCTGCTGACCCCTCTGCCTCTGCCGCCTCTGCCTCTGCCGGTTCCAGTTCCTGAGCCGCCTGAGGCTGAGCTGAGGGGGTACGGGATACCTGAACGTGCAAGCCTGCCATCATGCTCCCCGGCATCCACAGATTCAGTGGTGTGGCCACTGCCTGTGTCTGAGACAGAACGGCCAGGCCCCGTGGGACCTGCACCAACCACCCTTTCTCCCGCTTCAACTCTGGGAGCAAATCTCCCCCAGAAGGACAAGCCATCAAGTGTTGCCCTGGCTCTTCACTCAAAAGCTTGTACACCTCATAGGTCGGACGAGACACACGCTGCAACTGCCTGCCTTGAAACTGCTCCCGTTTCAATCGCACCGGCGACCGGAGCAGAAAGCAACGATCCAGCACGAAACAAAAAAACTCTTTCTGAGCTTGCCTATCACGGTCACGCTTCCTCTGTCTTTGGCCGTAGCCGCTCCAAAGCTGGATTTCATGAAGCTCTGCTGGGGTCGCATTGCTCCAATTCTCAAACACATCTGTGGCACGGCACAGATGTGTGATCTCAGCATGCTCACTTTCCTTCGCAAGCACTGTATACAGCACCAGCCATTGGGGCAGCTTGTTTCTGGCAGCCCTCGCACCGGAACGGCCGCCACGGCCGCCGTCGGATGTACCGAAAGTTTCCGGTAAACACACAACCTCCATTGCTCTAAGCCCGAAAACCTATCACAGTTTTTTGAATTTATGGGACGTCGCAGCCTGGTTGTCAGAGTGTTACAATCAGCTTACTCCAAAATCCCAGAATTCCCATTTTAAGCACATGAGCACTTATAACTTTATTGCTTCAAGTCTGAAATTGGGACGTCGCACAAGCTGAAGGAGCCAAAAAAACGAGAATGCACAGTGTGCACCGTGGGGGAAGGCCAGGGGAGGGACTTCGTCGGTCGAGTTGATGTCAGAAAAATCTAAGGTGCTCAAAATACCGATTCCACACGTTTCAGAAATCAATGTTCCAAATCGATCAAATCTGATGTCTGAGGCTGAACCTAGGCCGAACCCCGTCGGTGGGGACGTGACCCGGGCTCCAGAGCAAACACCATACCTACAAGGCCTCACTCATAGCTCTTATCGTGACACCATAGAACTTGACTAGGCATCGCAGTCCGTTCGCACCTGTACGTGTGAACTAACCCACCATCGTAGTCATAGAACTGTATCGTCAGGCCGTTTCTGTCGCTTGTTGCGAACTCGACCACGTGCGGCACAATCGCTTCGCCATATCCTGGCATTTCTCGGCTCTTTTGAGCCATATCTTCCTACACATCCTCCATCACGGTGATCCAGTGGTCGTTGCCAAAGTGCGAAAATTGACCCTTGAGTCGTCCGTTGAAACGAGAAGGTGATTGTGCCGGAGCTCGAGCCGGGTGATGTTTTGTTTCCTCGGTTGGACTCGGCGATGGTGCCGTCTTGAATTTGGTTGGATCAAACCCAGTCACGTCACAGTACTTCTTGACCGTCATGTCCAGGTAAGTCTCCATGTCGTAGGTAACAGTTTGCACCTTTGTTTTGTCATGCAATGTTGCCTCGCCTTTGGAGATACGACAACCAAGATACAATCCCAAGGGTGTTTCTTCTGACCGTAGTTCCTGTCGTAGCATCTGCCATCCTTTTGGCAAGTTCTCCTTTGGTCCTGCCATCTTCAGATCATCGACGTAGATGACGAGCAGAAGTTTATGCTCAGGATGGAAGTACAACGACGGCCATTCCTCACCCAATGGTTTGAATCCGACTTTCTGTGCCGCTGTATGGCAACACTGTTCCCACATTGTGCCAGCATCCGGATGTCCATAGAGGGCTTTAACCAATCAGCGTATAGGCCGTCTGAACTTGTGCCTGTTAGCAGATGGATGCCAAGCTTCGTCGGGTAGCTCAACCCAGCATGGGACTCCCGGTAGTTTAGCTTGGATGTATGCTTGAATAGCGTCAGCCATCTGTACATCATTGCCAGGAAGGCATCCGTAGTAATCAGCCCAACGAGGGGCATCAAACGTTGCCGGAGAATTGCCCAAATCCTGAAACAATGCAGCTTCCATGTTCTGATCCTTCACCTAGTAACACTCCTCGTCCTTTGAACTTCCGTGCTGGATCATCTTCTTTAAGCTGATAGTTCTTCTCATAAATGAGTCCATGTACACGAGCCACGTGTATCTTTTCGCCTTTCTTCTTGGCTTCGGCCACGACCTCGTCATACGCGTGGTGGAGAAGTCAAACACTTCTTGATCCCATATTCCTTTCCACTCCTTCATGAATGCTTCCATGGCTTTGGGATTATTGATCATCTCCTTGCGTGTGGGATTATTGATCATCTCTTTGCGTGTCACCGGTCGTGTGACCATGGCATTGAAGCATGATTTCACTGCAGGATTCTTTTCCCGATGTACGTTCCCAATAGAGGTCGTGCACGGCATAGATGGAATCTCCTTCAGTCGACACATTCAACTGCAGATACTGTACAATTTTAGGAAATATCATGTTGTCCAACACCTTGCCCATGACTTGTCTTCCAATCGCGGCTTTCCTTCGGTCCTTCTTTGTAGCGCGAGCCTTCTCTCGTTTGTCCTTCTTATACGCTGCTTTCTTCTCGGCTTCACTCATCTTCTTCCATGCTTCCGGAGTATATGAGTGAATGGGACGCCGTGAATGGGAATGAGTCTTCCGGATGGACCGACTTCGTCATGCGAGCGTCGATCGCCCCCGGATCCAATGGGTCCAATGGCAAGTGGCTCAGCGATACCTGACGCCTCCCTTTCGACTCGTGCACGTATTTCGTCACCATCCATTGCTTCATGTTCCATTGATTTGACATCTTCACCGCGAGGTTCTTCTTCCACATCAGACGGATCAATGTCAGCCAAGTCAGGATCTTCTCCAGGATCAGGTGGAGGAAGTAGATCGCCAGGATCATCGCCTCCACCGTTGCCACCACCAGGTCCGCCGGGAGGACCGTCATCCCCGTTATCAATGTCATTGATCTCCTTGCCTCCGAGATCCACGTTGTCCTTCAGTCCCTCACGTGTCTCGTTCATTCTTTCATATTCCGCTTTCAATGGAAACGTGATCTCATCTGGGAAGTAGATGACCTCTGTCTCATACGGGCATGTCAACCTTCTGGGCACGGCTGCATCCATGGACAAGTTCACGTGTGCAAACTCCTTCTCATGTCCCAGACGCGGTATTTCCGTGACCAACCTTGGCCAACTGTGATGACGTATCCGGCAAATATGCCAGGTATTCCCATTGGATCGAATTTGTTGCCATAGGTCTTCTCCCTTGTATCCGTGGGCTTGAAGTACACCTTGGCGGGACTCCTCGATGTTGAGATTATGAGTCACGCAATTCAATGCGCACACCCAATATTGTGACGGCAAAACGGCACGCAACATGGATGCAGCGACCGTGTTGATGACTTCCTGATTCGTCCTTTCCGCGAGAGAACTGTTGTTGGGTTTTCCCGGTAACGAATGATCCAATGGTATCCTCAAATCCGCCATTGCTGCATTGAACTCTGGCGCATCATCGCTATAAGCCATCTTGATTTTCCGTCTTCCCATCATTCGTTTGATAGCGATGACCACCTCATCAGTGTGCCTGGATTCGGTCGGGATGTCTGCGATCATTCTCGTAGCGATGTCCCTGATGACCAGAACTTCTCTTGCTCCGTCGTCGTCCCCGATTCCTGCATCTGCAGCTTTGCGCATATCAAGGAAGTCGAACGTTATCAAGCCCCCCTAGGCTTTGATCTCTCTTTGGAATGCTCCGCGTTGAGTACGGAAGCGCTTCATCGTTGCTGAATGCAAGATTCACAATAGGGATTGCGATAACGATGAGTGCACAAGTGCTCAAGCTTCTTGGCTTCGGCTTTCAGGGTGCCAACTTTTGCTTTGCGGCTTGGTGCCCCGTCGCCTCAGTAACTTTCTCATCGTCTTCATCAAGATGAACTTCTCCGATTCCTCCTGGATCCTTGTTCGGAGATCTCCCTGCTTCGGCCTCGGGTACTTTTCTCCAGGGACTTCATGAGGTTCCATATCAGGTGGGCGACCGTGCGCAACACCTTCTTCTTCATCATCCATGTCACTCGGCGCTGCTTCTGCAACTGCAGCCACATCAGCCTGCACTTTGTTCAAGGACATCATTTTCATGAAGATCTCGGAGACGGCCGCAGCTTCTGCGTCGTCGTGAACAAGTGATTTGTTACTCCCAGCCCGTAGGTATGGGATACCACCGTACACGAAGAGAGAAATCCTCTTCCCTTCAGGGTTGATCATAAAAGGTTGCCTTCCAGGTGGCCATACAAACCCGTACCTGTGGTTCATACAACGCTTTCCGATGGAAAGCACCAATGGCGTGTCATTCCAACACATAGGCATTGATTGGTTCCTCAAACGACTTTGAAGTTCGACACGAGTTCGGTATCAGTTACACCGTTCGCCGTCTGGAAGGAAATGGGTTCTGGCGTAACGAGAGTTTCGAGCTCATGCTTCTCAATCTTCTTTTGTGCAATGAGACCATGACCACAACCTGTATCCATCAGAAACTTGATCTTCTTGCGTAGATGAACAGGTTGGACCATGCGCTTGAATGTTCCTTGATCGATGACTCTCTTGCTATGTGCGGCACTCAGTTCACGCTCAACAATGGTATCCTCGCCATCGTAGAAAGCGACTTCTTCCACCCGAGACGTGCCGGGTATCCGCACAAAAGAAATCCGATCACCCTCACGATCATCATCTGTCATGTCCCGCATGATTTGGGCCCTCAGCCTTGCTTCGTGCTTGGCGAACTCCAAGTCCACGGAACGACTTTCCCGTTGCTTGAGTGATTCCACATTCACGATGATCACCTCCTGCCTCTTCTCTTTGTATGATCTTCTCGGTCTTGATGACAGGAATTTCACATCTTCTGCAAATGAAACTCTGCATTTCTTGGGTGACCTGGTCGGCAAAACCGTATCAGGTACCTTTGAACAGTCTGAGTCAGCGTCACTGTCAGCGGAAGAACACTCGGATTTATCATGATCATCATCATCATCATCAGAGCGTGAAGACCTCTTCCAAATGGCAGGAGCAGACGGATTCCACCTTCGACACAATCTGATGGCTGGCGCAGCCGGCGCAGCCTTGGCTTTCGGACTCTTCTTGGCCGCTGCAGCCTCTGCTTTGGCCTTCGGTTCCGCTTTTGCCTTAGCTTTGGCTTTCGGTTCTGTCGATGGCGTTGCTGCGGCTTCATGCGTGAAAGGACAACCCTCTCTAGAACATGATCCTGTGTTCTTGAATGAAAAGCATATCCGATTGGAAGTTCCACCAGATGGACTTGGAGTCCTCGATCTCGGAGTGAAAGGTCGTTCCGGAGTCTTCTTTGAGTGACTGAAGGGACATTTGTCACCGTTCCGACACTTGCCTAAACGTGTGAATCTTGTTGTCACCTTGGTTCTGCAGCTTGATGAGGTAATCCAACGACACGGTCATGTCCAATCTGTCACGAGTTCTGAAGCTTTCGTACATCACCGCAATGCTTTGCCGTCCTTTGATAATCTTTCCGGCAACTGAACGGATGTATTCATTTGCATTTCGGTTCACCTCCAAGTAAAGATCAGCGGCTTTGTCACCTCCAGCACGAAGCATGGAAGTCATTGCGCCGCCTAGCTTGACATCAATGCTTTTGAACTTCTTGTGGCCTGAGTCGTTCAATGCTTCGATATCGGGACCTGGGTTGAAAGCATGACTTAACCATATCATCCAATCCTCATGGTTCGGGTCCGCGGATGCGCTGAGGACATTAGGGGTACACAATGATCGCCAATGGTCCCCGTCTTCGGGATCACCATTCTCTCCATGGTTGCCATCATCTCCTTCTGCCTCTTGCAACGTTTCAGCCATAAGCTTCCATTCGTCACGATCGGCTCGTAAACGTTGCTCGGCCTTTTGATTTTTGACGAGAACTTCCTCGCGTAGGTGAGCGATCTTTTCCTCGTATTCCATCTCAAGTTGCCTCTTATGTGCCTCCTAGATTGAATCACTAAAGGTTGCGGGTGCTTGTTGTGGCACATGCATTCGACGGCTTCGGGACTGCAATAGCACTTTGGTGAATTGCTTTATCAATGGCAGTTGTGGAGGATTGACCTTTGTCATCCTCAGTGGAGCTGTCAACGGACTGCACCACCGTGTCGTCAGCGGTCGAATCTCCAACAGCTGGCGTTGCCACTTCGGCACTGAAAGTCCATGCCGAATCTTGACTCGACCCAGAGTTCGAGTGGGCTTAGTAAATCAAGTACTCTCTGCTGTTTGTAGGCAGAGCCTACGGCTGATAACCTGCGTGGGGATTTGATCTTGATGTTGCCCTGGTTCGCTCACCCCACCGAGCTAATGAATAAGTGGTTGCCCTCAACAGACTTGACAAGCTCTCACCACGCTTCCACGCTTCAGACCCTAATCCCTGGCAGGCAGACTCGGTGCTCGCTGGTTTTCTCGTTCGAGAGGAGCGACGAGTCGTCTATGCACGGGATGGCTCCGTTCCTCTTGAGGTCACAGAAGGCTACAAGCTATGATTAGCTTGTGGCATCAGTTTCTTGAGCCAAAGTTGCGTTGGCGGAATGTAAGATACAGTACTGCTCCATGGTTCGGCAAGCGATCCCAGGGGCATTCACTTAGAGTCAAGGTACGCAAGCTTATAGCGACACCGTAGAATCGGACTAGGTATCGAGGTCCGTTCGCACAACGTGTAGTAACTAACACCCGAATATGTGGGGCCGCTTTAGCAAGGCCACTTTGGTCTTGCACGATCTGGGCTGATGCTTCGGCGGCACCTGGGAAGGTTTAAAAATTGTGTCTTCAAATTATATAATATTGTTTTTGCATTCATGGAATGATATAATAATGATGACAATGTCAATGAATCAACCCATCGTTGTTGCGGCCGCGGACAGCATCTTCAGGTTCAGCGGCGTTGGCTGCGGAGCGGGGCCAAAGTAGGGAGTCCAAGAACCCACGGCCACGCTTTTATGAATGCCCCCGAGGCACTCATCCTAAACCAGCTCGCCAAACTTCGGCAGAGGTTGTTGAGGCTCGTAATGAAGATGATAAAAAAACTAGCATCGTCATCACCAGGACCATCCTGGCCCTGAGCCTGACGGGCCGTGCAGCATGAGACAATTAATTGAAAGTTTAAGGACATGACGGTGATCAATGAATTGAATGCAAATCCTGCGTCATGCACCTTTCCAGCCTCAGGGACGATTGCGGGCTTTTTTTTTTGGTCATGCCTGGAGGACACAGTATGTTGTTCTTAGATACGGTGTCTGAACGGAAGACAAGCGCCAGCCAGCCTCTTCAGATCCAGTGACGGCGACGCTGCTGCAGCGGAACTGGGCGGCATCAGGATAATAATCGTGACAGTCCGACGAAACGCATGCAGCACTGGGGCACACCACATTTTCTGGACCATGAACGATGACTCTGAGTCTGATGCTACGGCTACGGATCTGATCTACGATCTACTTGGACTTTACCGACCGCCCAGCCAACCATGCCGCTGCAGCCTCCTTTGCCACCGACTTCGCCGACCGCCGAGCCAACCAAGCCGCTGCAGCCTCCTTTGCCGCTGAAATGTCCGCCGCTGAGGGAGTGTCCTTCTTCATGACGGCCTTCTTCTGGTTGTCTTTGTTCTTCGTGCCACTGTGCTTCTTCTTGTCATAGTAGTTCTTACTCCTGTGATCGCTGCTCCTCGTCTCCTCGTGGTCCGGATGCAGCAATGGCTGCATGGCCAACCAGGTCCGCCATGGATCTACACTCATACTTACAGATAAGAGAGACTACGGTGTTAGCTACTATTTGACTGATCACTGATTATGGCACAGGAAGCGACGTCACTGACAGACTGCAACGGGCATTGAAATTGGCACGTGATTGGTTGTGACTTAAACCGTTCTGCCAAAGTAAGACGCAACTGAACTCATCCTCGCTTTTTCGCAAGCCAGGATAAACCTATCTCAGATCCCGATCGCTGTCGGATTATGTGGCATCCCCTCAAGGATTCCCAATGTTCTCGTCTATCGGGTCGTTGATCTCCTCGCCAGTTTCAAGGACGACTGTCTCTGCATCGTCCATAGGGTGGTCATGGAGCGCAGGCTCAAAGTTCACGCGGTCCAAGATACGCCTCGCCACCTCATCTGCCAGGGACAGGATTCGGAGCAAGACACGCGGCAAGTCCTCCATCACATCCCGGGTTTCAGGTGCATCTCCTTTTCGTCGTTTCGTCACAGGTTCTGCTGGACTTTGTGCATCGAAACGTCTTTTCTTTGGTAGCGGCGTGCTCTCCATGTCTTTGACCTACTGAAGTTTGGGCCGAGATCTGTGGCGAGACAAGAGCGAGGCTCCGATCCTCTCAGCCTACTCTCCATAACTCTGGCTCAGATCAGCAGAAATTCTTGGATTTGGGCCGAGACAAGAGCGAGGCTCTGATCCTCTTCGGCCTACTTTCCAGAAATCTGGCTTTCACTCGCTGCTAGCAGCCCTTTCGAGGTCTTTTTGAAGTCTGACGTATTTTAGAAGTTATTGCACACCTCGTCCCCTTACAAGGCATGGCAGCCAACAAGAAACAGGAACGGCCTGGTAACCCCTAGCACTGACCAGCAGCGATCAGTCGTTCTGTACAGTGAAACAAAGCCTCAATCCGCAGCTCGCTTTCCAAAGGTCCGCCGGTCTGGTGTCTGTGGCACGTAGGACTCCACCTGCGGCAGCCTCTGCTGCTAGGCCTTTACTTTAGACTGAGAGGCCCGGAGGTCCTCACGAACGGCCTTGAGTGTGTTGACAGCAAAGTTGCTGGCCATCGTCATCGCCCAGAGCTTGTCCTCGAGCAATACCATTACGGCCTCAACCGTGAAATAGACCCCTGGCCCCAACCCGAATGAATGCCGGTCCTGGTCCTGTAAGACCGCCTCGGACTGTGTAACGAACTCTCCGCACCCTGGCCAAGTGCGGGGCATACAAGCATGACAAGTCGGAGCAAACGACGTCCGGTTTTGCTTAGGCTTCAGTTGCAAACATCACGGCTACTTGGCCTGCAGACGCGCAATACAAGAATAATGGCAAGGGCATGAAGTTTTCGTGTGTTGCGCACTTCAAACTGAAGTTCGAATCAGAATCTGTCGTCAGTCTGTGAATTAGGAATCCTTGAATTTCGGCCGAAACAAGATGGAGGCTCTGATCCTCTCAGCCTCCTCTCCAGAACTATGAAAGAATCCAAATTTCGGCCGAGACAAGAGCGAGGCTCCGATCCTTTCAGCCTACTCTCCAGAACCCTCGCTGTTAGTGTTACTGTGATTCGCTGTTGGTAGCCGAGGCTCTGATCCTCTCAGCATACTCTGCGGTGGACTCTGCTTACAGTTGGCAGCCTCGACCTCAAGCGAAGCGGCAGGCTGTGACTTGCACAGAGTCCTTGGATTTTGGCCGAAACAAGAGCGAGGCTCCGATCCTCTCAGCCTACTCTCCAGAACTCTGGCTCAGATCAGCAGAAATTCTTGGATTTGGGCCGAGACAAGAGCGAGGCTCCGATCCTCTCGGCCAACTCTCCAGAACTCTGGCTCAAACTAGCCTGCAAAAAAAAGCCAACTCCTTGGCTTTGGGCTGAAACAAGAGCGAGACTCTGATCCTCTCAGCCTACTTTGCTTGGATTTCGGTTGAAACAAGAGCGAGGCTCTGATCCTCTCAGCCTACTTTCGAGTCTCGCTCACTGCTGCTAGCAGCATTGGCCGCTGTGGCCGTTTCCGGGCGTCGCCCTGCGGGATCGTGCTTGTCGCAGAGATCCAGGATCGTGTCGAGGCCCTGGTCCTGCTCGCTGATGTAGCGGGCGAGTCGCCACCAGCCTTTACTAGTGAGCTTCGGCTCTTGGCGCTCCAAATGCTCATCATCTACTGGGAAGCGGCCAATCTGCGGGCATCCTTCAATGGCATGGACCTTCGGCACAATGACCGGCACAAGGTCGTAGAGTTGCTCCGGTGTCATGGTGTTCAGCCCCTGACACCACTTCGTTTTGTTCTTCTTGACCTCGTCGTCGAGGATCACCGGCATCAGGTCGGCCATCATTGCCAGTGTTGCCCCACCTGGCCCAGGGAATTCCAGCACCATAGATTCTCCCCTCTTCCAAGGGACGAACCGTGCGCTACAACCCAACTCAGTGGGGAAGGGGATGTCCGGGTAGTACTTTTCCCAGTTGAGTTTGTGCTGCCCGCAATACCACCGGGACCCCTGCTTGTCCCAAAGCTTCCCTGCCCGGTAGGGGCCGCATGTCTTGCCGTCGCCAGCCTTGGCACGGCGCATGTAGAATGGCGCCAAAGACCATTCATTGCCGTCCTCGTCCATGGCCATTCGGTCGTCATAATCGAGGGCCTTCACCATGCGGTCCTGTGCAGGGTGCCCCTTGAAGCATTGGTAGTCATACGCCTCCTCTTCCTCCTGCATCAACTTCTCCAGTGTGCCTTGGCTGACTTGTGAACCCCTCCTAAAAGTTAAACTTTGAGCCTCCTTGTTATAGTTCTTATTCTAGTTCATATAGAAACTTTAAAGTTAACGTCCTAGGAGTCAAGAATTGTTATACCAGAAGAACATCAAGGCACTGAGGGCCTCTTCATATGGTCCATCGCCCGGGCGCAACTTCTCGAGGGCCTTCTCCATCTCCTGGATCATCTCATGAAGGGCCACCGCTGCTTTCATGCGCTTGTTTGCCTGGCTGAAGGCCTCCCAAAGCACGCCATCCTGGATGGCCTTGGCCAACCTGGACCGCCTTCTGCCTCTTCCTTGCGGTACTCCTCAGGCCCATCTCGTCCGCCTCCTGGTACGCTACCACCCGCAATCCGAAATTGGCGGACTGGGCTTGGTGCCTCGCCTCCTTTTTGAGCTCGTCCATGTCAACGGTTTTCCCTGCGGCAAGCCTTAGCGAAGCCATGCAATCCACGCAGATCTTCATGCGCTCATGCTTCTCGGACACAAGCATCTGCTTCCTCTTCTTGACGATTCCACACTCTGCACACGGTTGTCCCTTGCCCACCACGCCACCCGTCAGAGGGTCCGATGCTCCACCGTCGGTCTCGGCAGACGCCATGACGGGAGCTTGGGATTCAAAAACCAGCTTGGCGAGGGCACTTTGATTTCCAAACACAGGCCAAGATCACCCCGCTCAAAGTTTTCACATTATTATGTTATGCTGTGACGGTAATAATCATAAAAATAATTGGTAGAATCTCAGATTGAAACTTTCTTCAATGTCTTACTAATCTTATCCTAATATAATATTGATAGAATCTCAGATCAAAACCTTCTATGTCAATCCTGGCTCCAACCGTGACTGTGGCTCTTACCTCACACAACGCCTCTCGGTGGCGACAAAGGTTCAAAGTGGGCTAGTAGCCTGAAGATCTTCACGAGGCTTCTCCAGCGCCAAACGCAGGACTGCAATATGTAATATGAACACATGATTCAATGAGCAGGCACCTGTGTAATTTTGGCTTGACTTCATGTTGATTTCTCAGGTCTTTGCCGAAAGCAAGCATCTCAGATTCTCTCTTCGATGCGCTAGGCAGCTTCACACGTGATGTATGCCGACCATCACGCAATGCTTTTCTCTGCAGGATCAACTAGCCTCAGCTGTGCCGAAAAGGCGCCAGTGAAGATCAACATGCCGGAGACGCCCAAACGCGGAGGTGAGCGCAATGCGTCGAGGACGCCTCCACCGGTGCGACGTCGTGCTCGTGCCACGAGATCTCCTCCCTCCAGTGACGAGATTGAGGAATCGGATCGGGATGGTGCTCCGAAAGCAGGATCAGCTGCGCCAAAAGGACCACCGGGGCGAGCGTGGAGTCGCTATGGCAACGGGGTCCTGGTCACCCGACTACCACAGGAGGAGTGACTCCCCTGGGCATCACCCCCACCAAAGGCAATGAAGGCTGACATAACCAGTACAGCAGTGGCAGGAGGTACTTCGCCACATACTGCTGGCATTAGTTTGGATGAGAAAGAGGACTCCCTCTGCCCCGTGTCACTTCCACACCGATTGCTGTTGCTGTTTAATGTGAAGCTGGTCGTGCGTACAGACCCTTCCATTATAGAGGCCAGGGCGATTGAATGGCAGGGACACAGCTGAACTGCAGCAAAATGTGCTCAACCCCAGTTTCAGGTTAGTCTCCGCCAAAGCCATGACAGGCGAGCAGAATCACAGCTTGGAGGTGGGGAGGCGGACGAGGCGGCTAGGACAATGACACCCGCTGGTCAGGAAGCAACGGTACATCCCACTCGCATGAGGCTAGTGGACCACCGGTGCCAGCGCCAGCTCCAGAAGGCACGACGGGCGGCTCGATCCCTCCGGGAAGCTTCCCCTGGTCTTTGAGAGAAATAAGAAGGGGGCGAATGTTCTCGATTTCGTCAACAACCTCCTTCTCCGGCATGAGATGAGTCACCCCCTCTAATTCTCTTCATGTGGTGGAGACACTCCCCGTCCCTGACGTACATGCAGACCATGACTCCCACCTTGGAAGGAACACAATCACTGTCGGGAATGGAGTCAGAACAGCCTCTCTCCCGAACTTCAGCACTTGAACAGCTTGTCAACAACAGGGAGTTGGGGACACAAACCTCTTCTCAGAGTCAAGATGACTCAAGATGATCTAGAAAAAGGCTGGATGGCCTGCAAGCTTCCGTTTGCGAGTAAGCGTGCTCTCCAGCTTCACCTTGTAAAGGCATCACACGCTTGCGTAGTCTGCAGCCTTTAAAAGCGAAACGCATGCAGGTGCAGGCCTCGACACGGCCTGCATCCGCGCTCACTGAGGTACACTAAATAGTGCTGTCAGTCCTTGCTTTCTTCGTAAGAACAGCAACAAAGACCACAACAGCACCACCAACATCGACAACAAGGGTCCGCAACAACAGCAACATCAGCTATAGCACCGAAAAACAACGAAACAACAACAACAACAACAACAACAACAACAACAACAACAACAACAACAACAACAACAACAACAACAACAACAACAACAACAACAACAACAACAACAACAACAACAACAACAACAACAACAACAACAACAACAACAACAACAACAACAACAACAACAACAACAACAACAACAACAACAACAACAACAACAACAACAACAACAACAACAACAACAACAACAACAACAACAACAACAACAACAACAACACCAACAACACCAACAACACAACAACAACAACAACACGCTAGCTCTTCACAATAAGGTAGACGAAAGTGACAGTCACACAGACGGCCACAATGGCAATAACAATAACAATGACCATAATAGTATATAAACAGTAGGCAGCTACAGGCAGGCGTGCATGTCATGTCATGCGGCCATGTGTGCACCACTTGATCAGTGACCATGTCATGAAATGCCGTGCGCCACGTGAACAGCGGCCATGACGGCCATGACATGAGACCCCCAAAATTGAATTGCATGCACGACGAGTCTTCGAAACTGGCGTGGATAAAAAAGCCTCCAAATTGCTGACTGGTCTGACAAGGGGCATACTCACAGAGGTTTCTTGGATACTTACGTACATTTACTTAAGGCTACTTGAGGCTTAGGGACGGGGGGCTTCGGGACAGGTTTGGAAGATTTTGGGAATTGTTTTAAGGGTCAGCTTGTTACTTTTCACAAGTTTCTACAGGGCATTAAATATAAGGCCTTATGAAATTGTAATGTACATTGTAGTTCTTAAGGTTGGGCTTAACGTAAAGGATTTTCGCCCACTCACAAAAATGTCATCATTGCATGCGGAAGTGGAGTGCGAACTATTTCTTTGGTACGTGCTTCCCATCACATTAAACCCTAAACCCTCAGAGCCTTTACAAACCAATCCCCGAACCCTCCCTGAGCATAAAATACCCGGTGAATCCCTATCGTGCCCGAAACTACAAAAGTTTCGCGAGTCCGTCAAAATGCATGATACATAACACATCTCTCGTGCATATTCAACAAAGCAGTACCACTGTGATCCTCTAAAGGTTTACTCGCCTTTGTTCGGACGCCCTGCCCCCAAAAATAGTAGAAATAGGGGCCTGGGGTCTGGGTTGTTGTCTGTTGTCGTGTCTGCTTCATTTGTTGTTTTTCGTCACTGTCTCCTACTTGTTCTCTCCCCTCGTCACCTTATTCGTTTCTTATTTTCCCACTCTAGGGTCTGTTTCATTCGTTGGGTCTCTGCTTCGTTTTGATAAAAGCGTGTCTCATTTGTTTTTTTTCATCTCTTTTCGTTAACCTTGTCACCTCGCTCGTTTTCATCTCACTCCCCAGGATCCCATACCATTATTTAAGTATTTGTCGCTCCTCTCTCGTTTTCACGTTTCCCCTCTCTTACTTCTTCGTCACTTTTTGACTTGTCTGTCTCGTTCGTTTTGTCTTGGTTTGTCTCTAAGCTTAGCTGGGCTTTAGTTAGGCGGTTCGTAGAATTGCCTAGCAAAAAGCCAAGATTGTAGAGCTTCGGGTTAGCCATTGGGTTAAATTTTGTTACTTTCTGGGGCGTAGTGGGTGGTTCATTGATTTCAAGCTTGATCTTCAACGAGAAGACCAACAAGCGGGAGAAGGTGCGCCTTGCTCGCTTCATTCTTCAGTCGCACCGTGCTCCTTTGCTTGACTGATTGCATTCGGATGTTGGAAGCACTGAAGCACCTTTCATAACCAGCTAAGTTTAAGTGCTCAAAGCATCCTTTTGACGACCCTTCCCTTACCTTTCAGCACAGTCATGGTGATGATGCGTGTGGTGAATCTCAAAGAGGGGGCGGAGTGGGAAGAGAAGGTGGAGGAAGTCTCCGAGGCGATGACAGGTGATGAAATCACTGACGCTTTCGGTGAGGGCTTCCACAACCCGGCCGATTACATCACCACACAGCCTGAGGGTGACAACTTCGTCACGACTCACCCACTCATTGGGATGACGGTCTCCATCGGTGCCTACATGGACAGTCATGGCATCAACCCGACTGACCCCACGGTGGTGTTGAACATCATTGAGTATGACGTGTATGCCGAGCTTGAGGGATTGGAGGACGACGACGATGTCATTGAAGAGAGTGAAGAGGAGGACAAGTTTAACGACGACCCTGTCATCATCACAGATGGCAAGGACGACAAGAACGACAAGGACAAGGACAAGGCCAGCTCAAGCACAGACACGATGCTTTACGATCCTAAGTTGGACAAGGAGTTTATGGCATTCTTTGAGGGCAAGAGCGAGGACAAGCTTCGCAAGTGGCTTGAAAAGAACACCCTTGACTTAAGGAAGTTGCATTCCCGCATCGTCTTTGCCAAGAACCACCTGAAAGGCATCGAGAAGGAAGCTAACAAGGCCAAGACCATCCAAGCCAAGAAGGACAAGCTGGCTACAGAGAAGGAGGCGCGTCGTCTCGGTCGTGAGCAAGAAGTGGCGCTGAACTTCAGGCTCCCAAGCGGTGAGGTGAAGAGCATCAGCGTCAAGAAGAGCGAGAGAATCGGCACCCTTCGGTCTATCATTGCGGGCAAGATGGGCATCGTGAAGAGCAAGGCCACGTCATTGAGGCTGGTTCATGGCTCTGACACGATTTCGGAGCGACCCCGTCTGTCGGTTGGTGGAGCCAAGCTGGAGGACGGGGCAATCCTTGACACTATGGTGTCAGGGCGAGGCGGAGCTCCCTCTTTGAAGAAGGCCATCTTGAAGAAGAAGGAAGCCTTGACATCCGTGACAAAGTCAGATGCCGACACTTTCAACCGAGGCTTCGCCAGTGTCGGTTTGTGGCTTTGAGGTCATTCGCATCCCCGAGATGATTGAGAGCATGGAGGTGCAGACGCTGACGGAGCTGAAGCAATACTTGACCCACAACAGCAATGTTGAAGCAAAGCTGAACAACATCGCAACCTATGCCAAGGAGATGAAGCAGATGACCGCCGTCACCGACAAGCTTGAGTATGCCTGTGCCCACTTCCGCGAGGTGATGTTCAACTCGTTGCTGAGCCACTACGGCAAGGATGACGGAACGATTAAGCTGAGCGACATGGTCAGTGACATCAACGTTGCGTTGGCTGTGCGTGAGAAGTCCGGAAAGAGTGAGGATGCCAAGATGACCGACTAGGGTCTGTGTCACCCAGTGCTGTTGGAGTCATGTCCCCAAGCTCAAGCCACTGCGCCCCCATGCTAAAAGCACCATACCTGTATGCTCCTATTCTCCAACAACCACCTCGAATGGTGAAACCAGCATCGGCTGGGATGTGGCAAACGCTACTAAAAAATGGGCAAAACGCCATCCTCCTATGCTCCGCGCACCATCGTTTATGCTATGCCCCACCATACCATAATGCTATGCCCCACCATTATCATAATATATCATAATGCTACGCCATGCCCCACCATACCATAATGCCCCAAACGCCATCGTGAAAGCCACATCCGTTTTTCTGATTGCTGAAGCCACCATCAAGACTGAAGCACCGAAGGCTACGACGTCCGAGCCAAAATGAAGCGATGCAAACAGAAGCCCAATAACTCAAACATATGTCGGATTAAAACATACTAACGAACATGACAGGTGGTCAAGAACACCGACATCACTCTCTTCTGGAGCTACTTGAAGGTCCGAGGGTTTAGGGTTTAGTATAGTTTAGGGTTTAGGGGTTGAGTTCCCGAAACTCCCGGAAAAAAGGATTGGCTCAGAGAGTTGATCCAACAACCATCTCAGAACTGAAGCGGGACAAGTCGGGAATCCGGCTGTTTCAACAAAGCATAGCGATGGCCTCAGTCTCGTCTGCACTCGCTTTTAGGGTTTAGGGGTTTAGTGTTTTTTCTTTGACCCTAAGCCCCTAAAAGAAAGAACGGCTCAAGCGCACAGGATGGAAAAAACCCGAACCCCTTACAAATTTGGGTTGATTAGGTGTTTTTTGCTACCCTAAAACCCTAAAGAAAAAAGCGACAGAGAGATTTCGGCTCAAAAAACATAAGATCAAAAATACAACGTACGAGGTAGTGAAATGTCTTGTTTCAACACCACAGTATAAATAAAACTCTAAAACATATAATAAAAACATAGGCAAAAAACACTGAAAATCAAGCCATGAAAAATAAAACGATAATAATCAACATAAAAATTCTGTTCAAGATTTTAAGACGTCATTCCGAGGGAAACGTTACAACCCAAACCCGATAAAAAAACAAACCGGCAACACAAAACCCAACCAAAAAATACTTAAAGAAAAAATAGCTAATAATTATATGGAGCAAGGGGAATTACGAAATGTGTTAGATTATGTTTTAAGCAGCGGCACGGGCAACATTAAAACACGAGGGAATAAAACTTACAAGAAGGTTATAATAAATGATACAGAATATTGTTATAATAGGGAAAAGCCCATAGCCACCAAACTAAAAACCAAACTAGAACAAATAGCTAAAACACAGGACTTTAAAATATACAATATATTAAAACGTGCAACCAAAGGCATAGCAGTAAGAAAAGCTTTAAAGAAATATGCCATAACACAGAAAGCCAACATAACGGAGGAACGAAGCGCATTCAAACGATATGCCAACTCATATTCAATAACTAATATTAACCTTCAAGGCTACAAGGGCTTGTCATATTTAAAATATCAAGAACCCAGATTAAAAGAGCTTTTAACACGAAACAACAATATGAAAATCAGAATAGATGTAGATATTTCTTTTAGACACCCAGAACACGAAGAACCACAAATACACAGAATACCTAGTAGGATTTATACGATTAACAACCACGAAGAGCTAAAAACCACAATAGACAATATGGCATCCGACATAGAAATAAAGATTGAGAACTCACAACTGAAAAAGTCGGGTTATCAAATAAAGAAGATTGAGAAGATCACCATACATTATGACAAATACAACCCAACCAGAGCGGGTAAATATATTGAACTGCCCAAGTGGGTAGCAGATAAAAAGGCTTGCATTAATATTATGAATGAAGACGAGCCATGTTTCAAATATTGTGTTCAAGCAAGGTTTTATGAAATAATGAAGAAGGACCACCCCGACAGGATGTCTCATTATAGAACACTAAAGGACGGCATAATCAATTGGGATGATATTGAGTTTCCAGCGTCGCTTTCAGACATAGACCACTTTCAAGAAATTAATCAAAATACCATATCAGTCATATCAGTGAATGTTTATGCCATTGACCCTAACGGATCAAACAGCATAGTTGTTAATAGAATAACGAATATTCAGAAACCTTCGTGTCACATTAACTTATTACTTTTAGAACGAGATAACTATAATCATTATGTTTTAATAAAAGACTATAACAAGTTAATGGGAGCACAAACAAACAAATACCAAGGAAAGGTGTTTCATTGTATGTATTGTTAGCACGGTTTTACTAATGAGAAGTTGTTGAACAATCACTTAATACAAGGATGTATGGCTAACGAAGTTCAACAAACGAAGATGCCCAAGGAAGACGAAAAGATGTTTTTCAAAAACCACTACAAAGAATTGAAATGTCCTTATGTCATATATGGCGACTTTGAGTGTTTGACAACAACGGAAGGAATAAAGGGCACTTATCAGCATCATCAACCGTGCGGTTTTATGTTAAATGTTGTTAATAGCATAACCAACGAAGCCACACCTTATTTCTACAGGGGCGAAGATTGCATGGAAAGGTTCTGTGTAACAATAAACAAGATCAAGAACGAAATTATGGAAAAGATGAAAGAAAATAAACCAATACAGTGGTCGGCTAAACAAAAAGAAGTGCACAAAAACGCAAAGCATTGTTTCTTATGCAATGGCCAGTTTCATAACAAAGACCCAGCTAAAACGAAGGTGGCCGACCACTGTCACTTCACAGGTGTATATAGAGGAGCGGCACACAACAAATGCAACTTGGATTATTGTTTTAAATATTTTAAGATCCCAGTCTTCTTTCAAAGCCTTAAGAACTATGATGCCCACCTAATCACAGCACACATGGAGAAACTAAACATTGACAAGGATAAAACAAATGTGATAGCACAGAACAGCGACAAGTTCATTACCTTCTCAATTAATCAACTTGGGTTTAAAGATACCTTCAGCTTCTTGTCGTCTTCTCTAGACAAGCTTGTTAAGCTAACTGAGTATGAAAACGACGAGAAGAGGGAGAACTGGCAGAATAATTTCTATAACAGTAAGATGAGCGTATATATAACTAATGATGAAGACTTGGATCTTTTAACAGACAAAGGCGTTTATCCTTATGACTACTTTACCGACTTTAGTAAATTTAATGATACACAACTACGAAGTAAAGAAGCCTTTTACAGTAAGCTATCAGAGGAAGGTATCAAAGACACCGAATATGAAAGGGCACTTAAGATATGGGACCACTTTAAAATTCAAAATCTTGGACAGTATCACGACTTATATCTTCAGACGGATGTGTTATTATTGACCGATGTCTTTGAGAACTTTAGAAAGAAATGTTTAGAAGATTATCAGCTTGATCCTGCCCATTATATCACCTTGCCTAATTTTAGTTGGGACGCTATGCTATTAAGAACAGGAATACAACTAGATGAGCTAGATCTGATCCACGACGAGGAGAATTATAAGATGATTGAGAGAGGCTTAAGAGGTGGTATGACGCAGGTGTCAGTCAGAAAAGTAGAAGCCAACAACAAGTATATGACAGATTTATATGTCAAAGAAAAACAATCATCTTATATTTTATACTTAGACGCTAACAATTTATATGGCTTGGCCATGCCAATGAAGTTACCTTATAAAGACATAAAATTTATAAACAGTTCTGATATAACATGTGATGAGATAATGAACATACAAGGCATACCACCAAGACAAAGAACCCAAAGATTAACAAACAAATAAGCTTATCTTAAATGTAAGGGATAAATCTAATTATGTTCTTCACATCAACATCTTAAAATATTATTTACAACAGGGTATGAAACTCAAGAAATTTAATAAGGTGATAACAATCAAAAAGAAGGCTTGGCTAAAACTTTGGGTTGACTTCAACACAGAGAAGAGAAAAAAGGCCACATCAGACTTTGAGAAGGATATGTAAAAATTAATGAACAACGCGGTGTATGGCAAAACGAAGGAGAATGTCAGAGAACACATTGACTTTGAACTGGTGGACACCCCCGAGAGATATCAAAAGTGCGTCAATAAGCCGACCTTCAAGCACAGACACATCATTAATGAAAACCTTGTTGGGGTGGAGAAGTTAAAAGCTACGGTCAAGCTAAACAAGCCTATATATGTCGGTATGAGCATCCTAGATCTTAGTAAGTTGCATATGTATTCTTTTCGTTATGATGTTCTTAAAGAGAAATATAATGAAAATGTCAGGTTGGCATACACCGACACAGACAGCTTCGTAGTTCATATTAAGACAGAAGATGTGTATGATGATTTGAAGGAGATAGGCGATCACATGGACTTCAGCGGATATGACAAGAGCCATAAATGTTATGATCCTACTAACAAGAAAGTATTAGGGAAATTTAAAGATGAATGCGACGGCAAGATAATAACCCACTTCATAGGACTAAAGCCTAAATCGTATGCCTTTAAGGTATTTAACCAAGTAGAAATCAAAAGGTATAGTGAAACATAAAGTCAAGAAAGAACTGAATTATAAACAGTATGAAGAAACACTAAAAGAAAACAAATGCGACAGTGTCCAATTCAATAGTATTAGAAGCAAGAAACATTTATACTATAAACCAAGTGAAACAAGCACTGTCAAGCTTTGACAATAAGCGATATTACTTAGATAGTGTTAATAGTTTGCCTTATGGGCATTTCTCTATAGTATGATTATCTAAACATTCTGAACAAGTCAAGGTGTATTTAACAGAACAATTATTGTAATGTTTCTTACTAACTATATACACACGCTTGAAACAGTCTATGTCTTTGACTTGTTTACAACGATAACACTTCCTAGTAACAACATTATTTGTTTCAGTATATGGTTCAACATCAACTAATATCTTATCTACTTTTATTGGCATTATTAATATTATATGTTAGAATATTGTTATAAATACAACTATTTATAACAAGATTCTTACCTTAAGATTTAACGAAACTAATTACGAAATAATGTCATTACCAAACTCTTATGGCTTGCCTATGAACCTGTAGAACTTGCTAGGCACACGGGGGCATTGGCTCACTTCCTTCTTCTGTTTTCATTGGGGCATTTTTTTATATGCCAAGATGGCCTGTCAATATACACTATATTTTAATCCATAATATTTAAATTATTCTTCAAAATATTTACATCTTTGTCTATCCTTTCAACATCCTCCTCCACTTTTTCTAATCTCTTCTGGTGTAGGCTTTCTTGATCCCCATCCGGTGGTCACTGTATCAACACCTTCATTATCTTGTGAGCTAGTCTTAAATATGTCGTTTTCATCGGGTGTTATTCCTCTCCCCATCTTCCAACTGCTCCTATCTTCAGTTATTGTTGTACCTTCATGGTTTATCTTAGTTTTTTTGTGCAAAGTCTCTTTTCTATATTTACAAGGTAAGCAGTTTAACCCATCCGTGTTCAAGTGGAAGCCACCTTCATTAGTGTCCCTATGATTGTCGCTCATTATACTTTATTAGATTTGTTTAAATACTGAAGAACTGCATTCAGCAATTCTAAAGAAGCGGTGCAACACCTTTTAAGCTTGGTGTCTTGTATTACAATCTTTTCAATTTCTTCAATATCATCTATCGTGTCTAAATACTTCTCCATTATATCAAAAGACATTATTTTTCTCTTATTAGTTAATGAGTGAAGAAATACCTAAAGTAGAACCGATAGACATACCCGAATATGAATATAAAAACAGCAAATTTGACATGATGCCTAAGCTACCCGCGCGGATGTTATGCGTGGCTTCTTCAACAGGCGGTAAATCTGTCTTAATCGCCAACTTAATATTGAAAATTTACAGTGGTTCATTTGAAAGGATATACATCTTTTCACCTAGTATTCATGTTGATGATACTTGGAATGCTGTTAAAAAACACCAAAAGGAAGTGATGAAGGTAGATACAGAAAAGGAGCAGGTGTATTTTGAAGAATATGACCCTACAGCATTGGAAAATAATAGAGAAAATAATAGAAACACCTCATAAAGTCATTGATTTTCAAAAGAAGAATAAACAAAAGGAGTTATTTCGTATTATTTTAATAGTGGTGGACGATATGGCAGATGATCCACGTTTTGTAAGATATTCTACTTTACTTCATGGATTGTTTACAAGGGGTCGTCATAATGCCATCTCGTGTATTCTATCAACTCAAAAATACAATGTCCTAGCACCAATCATTAGACTAAACTCATCAGCATTGTTCATTTTTCGCCTAAAGAATACGATTGAAGTAAACGCTATTTTAGAAGAAAATTCAGCATTAGTGGACAAGAAGTCATTGCATGTAATGTATCAACAAGCAGTAAACGACGCGCCATACTCATTCTTCTTCATGAATACAAATGCCAAGGATGTAAATCACATGTTCTATGTCAGATTTGATAAACGATTTGAAATAGGAGATGATTAGCATTTAAAGAAATGATGACTTTACACGTTATAACACCTTATACCACGCAAAGGATAGATTATTCTAATACACATTTCTATGAAATTGTTTGTAAAGATATTAATGTTAAGGACTTTTACATAGGACACACTACAGGTTTCAAAACACGGAAGGGATGTCATAAACGAGTTTGCAATAACCCCAAAGACAAACAACATAAAAGAAACATTTACCAATGTATAAGACAAAACGGTGGGTGGGACAACTGTGATATGGTATTAATACAAACGGAGAAACTATCCAATTCATTAGAAGCAAGAAAAAGAGAACGTGAACACATGGAAGAATTGAAACCTACCTTGAATATTTTGAGTGCTTACAGGAGCGAACAAGACCTAAAGCAATACAAACAAAGATGGGCACGAGAAAACGAAGAACATGTAAAATAATATAAACAAAATTGGAACATGGAGAACAACGATAGAATAAGTGAGTGTCGAAAGGAACAATATCGTCAAGCGAGATGAAGTCCTCGCTAGAAGTAAAAAGTATTACCACGACAATATTGAAGAAAGAAGACAAACACGCAACCGTTTATGTAGTTGTATATGTGGTGACACTTACACTTACACCAACAAAACAAGACACGAAAGAACCACAACACCAATAATATTTAAACAACCAAGCAAACAAAGAACATACAGAAGAGTTCCTACAAACAACCCAAGATAATTAATCATATTATTAAAAATATTATTACCTATCTTTAAAACAAACTAGGATTACAAAAATGTAAATGAGTAAAACCAAAGCAGGGGCATTTCTTCCTCTTTGTCAATGCTTCAACTTTCTTTTCTTCATCGTCTAGTTTATTTAACAGACCTTTCATCGCTTTTAAGAGTATATCGGTTTCTGAAATTTCTTTGCTTTTTTGCTTAAATAGTTCCATGCAGGTAGCATACTCAGAGTGAAAATTGCTCATATATAACAACATATATTAATTTTTAATCGCTATCGCTATTATTTTTTACTCTCTTCTTCAGCTTTGCCATTTCAGGGTAGCCATTTCCTTTTTCATTGCTTTGAACAAATCTTTCATTTCTTCGCTTTCATTCATAGTATATTGTAAGGCACTCCATAAAATTGGCACACATAATGTGTAATCAAATTTTAAATAGCCATCTTTTCCTTCTGTTACTACATTCTGCCATTCATCTGGCATCTTCTTAGTTTCCATAAAATCATTAGCGATAAATCCTACACACGACTTACCTTGTTGTCTGTCATCAATAAAATGATATGTTTTCGGCTTAATATATTTTACTAACTCTACTGCTTTTTTACTATTGACTTCTTTTATGTCTTTCTTTAACCGTTTATCCGATGAAGGAATTAGCGACCCTGTATATGAAAGGTCACCATAAACATCAACGCCTGTTGTTGTTGTTGCGTCTAATGTTGATAAGTTCTTATTACTTAATCTTATCCATCCGTTGTCATCTGGATTGTTTATTAATACTCGTTGCTGTCCTGTTATATCGTCGTGAGTTATTTCCAAATTACCTAAGAAATTCACTTTACCTTCTGTTAATTGAAGCTCCGGTGTGCTTCCTATGGTTCCGATGAAAAAATTAATTGCTCTGTCTGTGTCTCCATTTCTTATACCTAGATCATAATCACTACCGTTTAAAGTTTCCTTTATGGATGGTGAATGTTGAAAAAATAACTCTCCCCACACATCTAAATCTGCTTCTGCTGTTCTTCCTATACTGTTAAAAGTTAAACTGTGTGTAACTGCTCTGTTTAATGTTATTCCGTCAGTGTCGTCTAATTTTATAGCAATAGATGCTGTTGTTGGATCGGTTGCTCTGTTCGGCTGAAATGAGAAATTTATTTCGTCATTTGTTATTAGATTTAATGAATTATTAGCGTCCGCTCTCTGTATAATTTGCTATTGTTCCATATCAATATTTCATTGTTAAAAGTAGTAGCTCCGTTCAACCTTACAGTTGAACTAAAGTTAGAATTGCCACCATTAACGTTAAGAACATCTACAACGGCATTAGCTCCTATCCCTAATTTATTACATCTCACCGCGTTAGAACTATTCATATTCAAAAATAGCTGTTGCGATGTGTCATTGGTAATATAAGCATCAATACTAATTTTCTAAATCTTAATTTCCCACTATTATTGGCAATGGCTACAACATTACTGGCGTCTGTTGTTGGTTTGTAAGTTGTAAGTCCTGAATTATTAGAAATATTGAAACTATCAGTTTCATAATATATATATTATCCTTGAAATATGTCGGTTTAAAAAATGTTGTTCCTCCTGTTGTATTATTGCATTCTACACATGTATTTGTGCCAGTATCGTCATTATTTCCATTATTTAATCTTATAGCGTTCGCGGTTTCATTAATTGATAACTCCATTGATATATAAGATTTAGTAGCATTAGTATATCTTTCAATACTTGTGTTACCGTTTGTTAATTCAATATCTCCCTTTACTGTCAAATTGCTTGTTATGTCAATTTCACCTCTTATTGTTACATTAGTTGTAATATTTACATTATTCACCGGCAAATCATTATTCATATTAATATTCCCTGTAAGGTTTAGGTTCAAATTTACAACACTACCGTCGCTTGTGGCATTGGCATTAAATTTGTTTCCTTGTAAAGTTATGTAATTTGTAGCATTCTTAAATACACTAGCAATTTTATCTCCTCTTCCTGTTTGATTACTGAATGATAAATCCTGTAGCCGGTGAAATGTTTATCGTCTCGTTGTTTAATGTTAAACCATTATGAATAATCGTAGCAGCGCTACAATCAATGATCGGAAATGTAGAAAACCTATCAGTAAAATTGGACTTAGGAACTCTTAAATCTAATAAATTATCAGTTTCTGCATCAGTGTATCCCGACCCACCACCAGCACCTGCTATTAATGTATCTACTTCACCTTTATTATCAAAGTTGGTAGCTAATAATGTGCTATTTTGATAATTAGTAGATACATTTGTGTCTATCTGCGTTGATGTATAACAATTAGTAAATGTTGAATCAATCTCTGTTTTATTGTAAAAATTAGTTGCTAAAACTGTGTTAGTTTGATAATTGTTGGTTAAGTCATCGTTTATAGCATTAAGTCATCGTTTATAGCATTGAAATTTTGCAATTGCTTTGCGCTTGAAACTGCTATGGCGTCGGTGTTTGCCGTTATGTCTGTTGTGAAGTTAAGATTTTCTACTTTTGTCTTTGTTGCGTAGGTGTCCGATATTTCACTTACACCCGTTGAAGATGCTAAATCAAACTTGTCTGCATAAACTGCCGTTAGATTGTTTATTGAAGCCATTATTAGACTAATTTAGATTTTAATGAATCTAATAATGATATCTTACTTAATCTAAAACTGTAGAAGCACTTTCACAGAGCTCAAAAATGTGCTCACTGACCATAGCAACAAATACTCGTTCATTTCATCATGCAAAATTTGCGTTTGCGCCTTTAATTTTAAATGTGATCAAGGATCCCATCTTCGTATTTGATCCAGTAAAATTCATGTCAGGCTGTTTGTCAAAATTAACACCACCAATAAATTTATCGTTTGCATAACGGTAAATATCAATGCTAAAACCATCATAATAAGGGCTCCTTGCATTAACCGTGCGACGAAGGAAATACATAAACTCAGCAATACTTGATATTTCTTGTTCTGAAAACTTCATATTGGCTATTTGCATTTGCGCCGAGATTTGTCTGTTAGAATCAATCACACCCTCTAAATTGTCAATGGTTACAGCCATAGGGTGGAAAAAGTAATTCCACCTCTTCCTGTCATAATTACCTGCTGTGTTATCATTATCAATATTACTGTTGCTGAAGGTGAAGAACATCTGAGACAAACGAGTTGAAGATTTAACGATGTTCATGTTGATCTCGGTGTTTCCTGCCGTGAAGGTTTGTGAGAAAGAATGATACCCCGGATAAACCATACGAAGCCGACCCCCTGTCAATAAATGTGAAACGATATTGTTATTAACGGTGTTATCAACTTGGATCAACTCGCATCGTAAAATGGCATTCTGAATAGCCCAAGATGTGGTAGTATTGCGCGTTGTAAAATATAAGCCGTTTTCATCGTCTTCTGCCTGAATTCCTGCCACTGGTGTAGCTGGTCTTATAACTGGCTCCCCTGCGTCTGAAACGATCTCAAAAGTAAATTCAAGTGGGCAGCAACGAATAGGTGGGTAATATCCGGATTGAACGAACCCACAACAAGGTTTGTGACCCATTCTTACGAACTTACCCTGTTCAATTCCAGTAGTGTTAATTCTTGTTAGTTTTGGTAGAACGACGCCTCTTTGGTTTGCCCCTGCTGTTGCCGTTGCATCGTGTGCTTCTATCACTTGCGCGAATAATCGGTTAATTCTACTATCGTATCGTGTTAAGCAACCTTCCTGAATATCGTCTAAATTTCTCACCTCTTCACTTTTGAATGATTTCATTTCTTCACATACTTGGTTGTAATTATCAATACCGTTTATTTGTTGTCCTGCCGTGTTGCATCGGTATCTGGTGAAGAAGGAGTGGCTCTCACCTACTGGTCGCAAATACTGACCTGCAGTCGTGGAAGTATTAACAACATCGAGGAATAAACAAACACTGGACATATCAATGTAATTCTTGTCTTCTCCTGTGATTACAAATTTTAAATATTTATTCCCGTTACTACTTGAGAAGATGTTTCCGGATACGCTGGGAAAGTGAACTTGCTTACGTATTTTTTGTGGCTATTAAAATGATCATTATTCTGTTTCTCTAATTGGAGTTGTGATACTACATTGACACTGCTTCGCATTGAGGGGAAATTAATTCCCCCGTCGCCTTCTTCTATTATACTACGGATACTCTCGTAAGCAGAATTATTTAGCTTTTTGTTTAAATTGTTCTTGAACCGTAGGCTTTCCGACGGCTTACCAACTCTATGTGGTTCTTTTATATGTTTAGGTTTATTAAACATCATATTATAATAGTACAGATTAAAGCCTTTTCTGGAATACTTTCATCTATATTGTCTAGTGAAGATATGTCGTGATTCTTTAAGGGTTCACAGTATCCGTATTGTAATTAATCGCTGACCCATCAAAGGCCGATACAACATCGCCCACTTTTCTGAACCCCCTGTGTTGTTCAGACGGTTGATCAAAACCTAATGAAAAAACGGGACTGCTGTAAGTTTTGGTGCTCAAGTTCCTATCTGAAAAATCTTTCGCCAATTGTAGCGCCACCACTCCCGCTTGACTGTGACCGACCAATTCTGTTATTTGTGGGTTATCCTTTCATATGCGACCTGCTTCTATGTAGCGTTCCATATCACGCTCCGCCCAAAACACCAAAGGGTAATTTAGTAACATTTTCAACCAGTTAGTGAAACTCGTTGTTCCTCCTTTATACATCTTATTATCTCTAACAAAAATTTTATTGTTACGACCGTAGGCCATCTTAATTCCTTGTGTCTTAGATATTTTCCCGTTGGACTTTAGCATTGTATCTAACTGTGACTGTATTCTCGTCATTATATTAATAAATGATATATAATTATTTTTTTGTCATTAATATGAGCTTCAGACCCTCAATTTATAAGAAAGTTTATGTGAATTCCCAATACAGAGTCTCTGACAGTAGATCATCGTCTGATTTTAAAATAGAGTTGCAGGACACCTTTGAAATGCTCGACAACACCATTATGCAAGTGCATGAGGTGGCTATTCCTGATACTTGGTATTCAACCAATACGAACAATCAGAACCTATACTTTAGACTTTAGACACCAGATATTGCCACCTGCTACGCCTCAAGGCATAACATACAGAAGAATTGAAATACCCGTGGGAAACTACACCGCTCCAGACCTAGCTTCTGCAATACAAACACAGTTGAACACATTCTTTGACAGTGGGGGAAGAACCGACTCATATTCTGTTACATACGACACTTTAACAAATAAAATTATTGTATCGTCTAATTATAGTGATGTCGTCTTCATACCCTTGACTGATGCAGATGTTCCTTCTTTTGTTGGTTCTTTCTCTAATTCTGTAGATCTTAACAATCTAAGTTCTATAAATACTGTATTGGGTTTCACGACACCTGTTGGTGATGCCTTCACTTCATCATCGCCCTGGACGACCGGGTTCATTAACTTGATCAATTATCCTGACGTTTATATATCATGCCCAGAATTATCTAATAATAAATTTCATAGCCCTTCTGCGTTCTCAAACGCAATCATCAAAAAAATGCCTGTCAATGCCCCATTTGCGGGAATTATTAGTGACAGTTACGGAATAACAGATTATGATTATATAAATGTGTCTAAAAAGAATACTAAAAGGCTAACCTTTAGAATAATGGATGGGGCGGGTAACGTTATAGACTTAAATAATATAAATGTTACTTTCTCTTTGCTCTTTCATAATAAGGATATGGATTGAAAACAAATAGAAAATATATAGAATATTATATATGAGCGAAGAAGCATCCGAAATAGTGAAAGCCGATGAAACACCTGAACCAGAAGAGCCTAAAGAACCCCAAGAAGAAGTAACAGTAGAACCAGCAGAACCTAAACCGTCAAGAGTAAAGATCACGGAAGTGGCGAAGCAAATGACAGAATGTAGTGACTGTAACAAACCGATGAGTATGAAAACTCTAAAATATTCCCACCCCGACAAGTGTGAAGGTAAGCCGAGCGACATAATGTCTAAACCGTTAGAAAAAACAATGTGAAACCAAAAGTGAAAGTAAAACCATTCAGTGTAGAAAACAATGAAGAAATAACAAATGCTCCAATAATAAAAGCACCACCTCCAGGTTCTAAGGCTATGCCACCGCCTCCACCTCCAAATATGCAACCTTATGACAATCTGGCACAAGCACAACTCATTCATTTACAATTGCGAACAATGAACCAATAAATGATGAGAAGGAAGCAAGAGAAAGCCAATACTATGTGTCAGGCAATGTTCAATTCTCGTTCTAAAAAATCTAGGTAATTAATATATAGCATTGGTTTTATATAACAAATACAAGTTCAGACAACAAGCAAAGCAGAAAAAACGCAAGTCATTAGACAATCCCGTAGTACATGAAGCATCCGACCTCAACTTTCATAAGCCTAACATTGATTATTTGTTAAACTTAAAAAAGCAGTTGGAAGCCAGAGAGGCGCACGTTAGCAATATGGCTATGAAAAGGCGACTGTTAGAGGGACAGCATAAAGCAAATTGTGAGATGGAGATGAACAGACTGAGAGGGGAGATGCATAACCCACGAATTCCCGAGACATCCTTGGAACACTTGAAGAACAGATATGACAAGTTGGGGAAATTAAGTTCTGCAACTTTCTAAGTAAACATATAAAGTATAAGTCACTCAGAACTGCTAAGATTCAATTTCATCGCAGAAGTCGATACCAAGACATTTTAGAACTGGTTAATGACAACGAGGAAGCATTAAGACCGTTTCGTAACAGAGATGCGGTTTTTTATAAGGCTAGTAATCAAGGATCCTGTTTTGACGGTCGGGATCATTTGGACAGGTTGCAAGTGGAACAGAACAGGATAGCCGAAAGAGTGGTGAGAGACCATATGATGCGACAGTATGCACAAGAGAATGGAATGACACACAGAGCCTTGTTCAGAGAGGTGGGAGGAGAGAGGGAAGGAGAAAATGCCGAAGCAGAAGAGTTTCTAGATTTAGATGAAGACTTAAATTATACACGGGCAGAATTGGAAAGAGTTTTAGCTAGAGCGGGAGAGGCGCAACAAGAAAATCAGGGAGCCATAGCCGAAGCACATCAACAACAGCTAGAACAAGAACAGGAACAAGGGGAAGGAATTTTAAGAAGGATCGGGCGAGGAACATTTGATGTTGGGAGAAGTGTAGTCGGTAACGTTGCTTCTAATGTTGGAACTGTAGGTAGAAACATCGCAGGAAATTTAGCATCGGGACAAGATCTAGCCACATCTGTAATAGCGGGAGTGGCACAACCCGCTTTGGAAGAACTAGCCGGTGCGGTTATGAGAAGGGTCTTACCAGAACAACGACCGCTACTTGATTTTGATAGAGCATCCAGAATGGCCTTACCAAACTTACAACCGATAGACACGCAAGTGTTAAGACCGACATTAATACTTCAACCGCATCAACCAAATGTCGGACCGACACAACAACCGTTAGCATTACCAGCACCACCGGCAATTGATACATCTCCCCCAGCAGAAGCAAGACCCAGGCCAAATTTCCAACAAGGTGGATCCTCAAGTTCAAGCGGTAACGCTCCTCCCGAAGAAGAACGACCACCGCCACCGAGAAGAAGAATGACTAGAAAAACACATTTAAGAGAGAGTGCTAGAGCCGATCTTTGTTCACCTAGATCTGAACAGAACCTACAACCTATGATAATGCCTAGTAAGATTGGAATACAAAAACTGAGAGAAACCTTTGAAGATGCAATCAATAAAGAAGCAATTTCTAAAACCACATTTAGAAACTATAGAAGTTTATACAATCAGTGGGTATCAGCAAAAGGCAATCCGATTGAGAAAAAAACGACTTAAAGCAATTGCAAAGACTTTACAGAGAGACCGTATATGAAAGATACATATCTAATCACTTTTAATGATAGAAGTAGTGATACAAAAGTCTAACACAAAAGGTAAAAAATATGATGCTGTCATTTCTGGAAAAAAGACTGTTTCATTCGGTGCTAGTGGATATAGCGACTTCACCAAAAATAAGGATGAAGATCGTAAAAAGAATTACATAGCAAGGCACAAACCTAATCAATATTGGAAGGATCATAAAACTGCCAGATTCTTGGCTAGAAATATTCTCTGGAATAAGCCTACCATTGAAGCATCCATAAGAGATACTAATAAGAAGTTCTCAAATTTGAACATAGAAATGAAATAGAATCACATATTTCTTTAATAGCTAACGCAATTTAAAGAAATATTCATATTATAAAATAAATGGCTACTAACTACTTTGTTGGCAATGATGGAATTAAAACCACAATTAACGACGATTTGTTTGATCTGCTTTGGAACTCGTTTGAGAGTGACGATGTTTCTACAACTGATAATGATAGTTCAGAGATCATCAAGAAAGAGAAGAAGAAAGTTTATAATAACAGTTTGAACCAGAAGTATAAGGAAGATAACTATTTTAATGAATATTTCAAGAAAAATAATAAATGTTTTGTGTGTGAAAGGTGCGGTAAAACCGTAAGTGGCACTAGCAACAAAGCCAAGCATCAGAACAGTGAAAGATGTAAAAAAATATGAAGATAGGAAACAAGAGGAGTTAGAAGATAAAATAATTATGAAAGTTTTACATGGTTAATAATCATTAATTATCTAGTTATTATTAATTATGAATGCTAATGAGATTTTGGAGAAGATATATTAGGATCTTGAGCGAGGCTATGGATCTGTTAGAAGTTTGTATGAAGCAGCTACCAAGGATGGGGCAGGCGTCAGTTTGCAGTATGTTAAGGACTGGGTGAAAAACAGAGTATTAATCAGAGAAGAAACTACAAGAATTACAACAGTTATTCCCCGCCGTATGCTAGGGTTGCTTTTTCTGCTGACTTGATGGATGTCGTCAGTTTGATGAGAGACACAGGGACAAGTGATAAAACTAATAAACATCTGGCATTGGTTTGTATTGATAAATTTAGTAAGAAGGCTCATGTCGTGCCTTTGGAAAATAAACTAGGTGATACTGTGTTTGATGCATTTATGGAGTGTTTTAAGGTTATGGGCTATCCGAACAGTATCTACTCGCATGATGAACCGACATTTATGTGTAATAAGTTTCAGGACTTTGAAAGGCGAAGGTATTGAACATGTCATTAGTTTAACACATGCTAATGTAGCAGAGAGGCTTATTCGTACGATTAAGAAGATGATCACTGATAGGGCTTTGGTGACTAAAGGGGCTTGGACGATCTTATTGAAACCCGCATTGGATAAGTATAATAAAACAATGAAACATTCAACGACTGGGATGGTACCAAATGAAGCGCACAAGGATGACAACCATCTTACAGTAAAATCAAACTCTGTATTGAAAGAAAAGTTAAAAATATTTGAGGAAATATCCCAAGGCAGAGGTCGGGGATAAAGTTAAAATACTTGTAAAGGGAAAGGGCAACTATACTAGTCGTAAAGAAAGTAGGAACCAGTGGAGTGAAAGAACTTATGAAGTTAAGGAAGTAGGGAGAGATGGACAGCTAAACAAACACTATATATTGGATGGATTGAGTAAAAAATATAACAGACACGAGATTTCATTAGTTGATGATTAAACTACTTAAAGACATAACGCCCTAGTATATTTAGAGAGAATATGAGCTTGTTTAACTTTGATAAGAATTGTTATGTGTGTAAATGTCATAGGAATAGAAAGGCAGTAGTTTTGAATTTGGTTTTTGATGCTAGAACTGTTAATAACATTGTATCTTGTCTGAGTTGTCATATATGTTCTGAAATGATGGAGTGTGAGTTAGAATATGAAAAGGAAGAATATAATAAATATTGTAGAGAGGCAAAGTTGTTTAATTATATCTACAATCATCTAGATACCAAATACAACAAAATAAAAACATTGAAAGATAAAAAATCTATATGAAAAAACTGATTAGAAAGTCGGAAAGCTGTAAGAAAAGGATGCTTGTAAAGTTTGTTAATAACACTTATTATTTTAAAGGGTTTGATGAATATAAACAATGGCTTTCTGAAGCATGTCCTGATGATGGGTATTCTATTTTTGATGAAACTGACCTAGAAGATGAGTTTTGAATTATATACATGATGGAAGGCCTTTCTATGATGTTGTAAAAAATCTATTCTATCAATACATAAAACATCATGCCAGAGGATATAAAAACTACTTTGATTATTGAAGTTATAAAGTGGGTGCAACGCATTTTTTAGATGAAGCAACCATAATATTATTGATAGATATAATATTATCGTTGAATCAACTAGAATATTGAAAGATCCTACTAAAACTACTTCAAGACAAAACGCCCTGGTATATTATAGTAGTATGGATTATACCAATTCAAAGACATATATAATACAAGCGAAGTATATCAAGAAGATATATGAAATGAAAATAAATGAAACAGATTACTTAAGTAAAACTAAGGAGTTATGTAAGTTGCTTAAAGTGTATGAAAGTGCTTTTGATCAAGAAGATGTCTTGAATGTCAGGCGTGATATATCTGTTTAGGAAGGTAAACTTCAGGAAGATAAAAAATAATAAAACAGTACATATTGAAATATTTTGTCAATGTGGGGGAATCACAGACACTAAATATTTAGATGTGAAGCCAAAAAAAGCTGTTAAGTGGTTGAATAAAAGTATTCAGGAAATTGAAGAAGAATACAAAGATTCATTAAATAATAAGTGACAACCATAATATTATCAATTAATATTATCTTTGAACCGCCCACTAAGCCCCAGAAAGACCCAAAATTTAACCCAATGGCTAACCCGAAGCTATACAATCTTGGCTTTATGTTAGGCTATTCTACGAACCGCCTAACTAAAGCCCAGCTAAGCTTAGAGACAAACCAAGACAAAACGAACGAGACAGACAAGTCAAAAAGTGACGAAGAAGCAGGAGAGGGGAAAAGTGAAAACGAGAGAGGAGCGACAAATACTTAAATAATGGTATGGGGTCCTGGGGAGTGAGATGAAAACGAGCGAGGTGACAAGGTTAACGAAAAAAGATGAAAAAAAAACAAATGAGACACGCTTTTAACAAAACGAAGCAGAGACCCAACGAATGAAACAGACCCTAGAGTGGGAAAATAAGAAACGAATAAGGTGACGAGGGGAGAGAAAAAGTAGGAGACAGTGACGAAAAACAACAAATGAAGCAGACACGACAACAGACAACAGCCCAGACCCCAGGCCCCCTATTTCTACTATTTCCCCCCCCCCCTCCCCCCTTCCCAAAGTCAGCCGGGGGTCACACACACATCATCAAAACAACGGCCCCAAGCCCCCAAACAGTCCCCCTCCCAAGCACCTCCCATGTAAAAGCAACAGCCCGTATCGAGGTTACAGAAAACAAAACCAGGCTACAGGAATCAAACAACCGAGGTTAAGAGCTTCTGAGAGTCTGATCAAAAAGCCCGCGAAGCGGCTAAACAACCTCTTCAAGACGTCATCTTCCTGGGAAGCCCACTCGCCTTGACTGCAATTGTACGTCAACTGTAACACGGAAAACTTCCACACTTTCTTGTCGGCCGGGTTTTGAACGACTTGTGGTTGAGCATCTGGGTATGTGGCTTGGAAAGCTGCGGTAACTTCGACCACTTGCTGTCGCACTTCGTCAGTTAGCTGAAGATTCAGTGACTCACTGCTCAATTTTGAGACTTTGGCTCGGGCGGCTGCATCGTTTACAGTTTCCAAGCCATGCTGGCGGCCCGGTACGGACAAGACCCGCACTTGCGCGGCACGTTTAGGGTTTCGTAATCCCCCCAGAGTGCTGAGATGGCAAGTGCTCCAGATGTATGTGCCCCAATTCCACAAAGTCTCATCACTTACGCTTGTTCGCTGTTTCTTTACCACAGTTTTCTGAAAACTTTGCCAACAGTCAAGCAGTTGACGCAGTCGTTAGCCGCTAGTTCGAAGGATGATTCGGAAGTGTCCAGTACTCCGTGGCCTGTGTCCTTTGTCTCAAGCTGGCAGGTGAAGATCTCAGCTGTCGTGTCCGTCCAGAAATATCTGAATCCAAGCTCGAGCTAAATACGATTGGACGTGGGAAAGCACATTAGTCTGGCACACACCAGTTCTGTCTCAGGTCTCATGGCGTAAATTACGCTGCACAAGTGTGCTCTATTTCGTCGCGGCTCTTTTGCATGCACGTGTTCTACATCGTGCTCCAAGGCAGCAACTGGACAAAATAACACAAAGTTGGCTCGTGTGGCTTAGCTCACTCAGCCTCACGTCTTCCAGACGAGGCACAGGTTGTTGCTCGTGATCTTTGCCAAATCTTATTACACATGAACAAAATTTCAAACGACCCATCTAGGACTATGCCTATGCCCAGTGGTCACTTGCACGCGGTGTGACGGAGAGCTTCTTCAGGCCTCTCTGTCCGGACCTCGGAGTCCAGCGGATCGTTTGGTATGTTTGGCTTTAAGAGAACTACCAAGCAGAGATGGAGGCTTCGAGCGGGATGCAAGCCCAAACAATACACCAATCCACAGGAAATGTTGCCGTCGCAACGCCGAACCCAAGACCTGCAATCCTACGTCATGTATCAGAAACGACCCCTAAATCCTCCAGATACACGAGTGGGTTTCGTTTTGCTTCTAACTCTGGCTCCGGGTGTTTGGAAAAGGCGGTGGACGCAGGCGTGGGAAGAATGGCAAATGACTTCAGGGCTTAATAACTAGGTCCAAGGTCCGAAGGCTGTGGGCGAGGTCTGTCGGCAAGGCCGAAGCAAGAAAACGATCGCCCTTTCCGACTTAGTGTGTTTGGTTAGAATGCTAGGTAGCATTTCAGTTCACAGGGTCTGTGACAGTTCTGCTCTGGATGCGTGTGTATGTGTGTGCTTGCATGTCAAGACTGAAGCCCAAACCAAACAGCCCGAAAGTCGAAGAACCGAAGCCGTACTATTCTGAATGTTACTCCGAGTATGGCCATTTCAGCAATGACTTCTCTTCTTCTTCTTTGTGGTCGTTTCTGACTGACCTCTTCATTACTTTCAATCCTCCCTTCACCAATGAGAGGCGACCGAACCCGCTGTCGGTTCAGTTTACGACCTTCAAATGAGCACTTTCCCTTGAGTCGACAATCAGTCCATGCTCTTTGGGATTGCAGATTCAACTAGAGCTTTGAAGGCTTTTGGGTGCTCAGGTCGTCAAGAATGTGCACGGCACTGTGGCGAGAACGTCATGTACGAAATCGCAAAGTGCCAGCGATTGCTCGGCGTATACCGAAGGCAGCTTTCTTGGCGGACGGGACCCGTGCAGTGCAGCGGGCACCTCGAGGATTTGCTTCAAAGATCGTCTTGAACTAATGGCTCTTGGGCTTCGGGGTTGTTTGGCTTGGTTCGAGCAAGATGACTTCACGAGAAGGATTCAGAGAGAAATCTCACAGTCAGAGTGTCGGGAAGTGTGGCCCGCTAGGAATGTCGAATTTCCGGCCCTTGTAATAGTCTAACCAGGAGTTTGGCTTGTTCTGAGTTCCCTGACCCGAGTTCCCTGAGCCAAAAATCAAAACGGTCAACCTATTACGTCATGAAAACAAACAGCAACACATGAAGTAAGGCTACATGCCGCTACATCTCAGCTACTCAGCCAGTGAAGGCCCAAACACTCCCGAATTCAGACCCTTCTGCCGGCAGGAAGCCCAGAGCGGTAGGAACACACAAGCAGCCTTGGAGCTCGTGGCATAGCGCCCAGCCTTTGCCAAAGATCGTGCCAAAGGCAGCAGCAAGGCCATCTTGGCGATGTGAAGCTACCTGATATGAGGAAATGCAACCGAACAGACACGTGCGCAATATGTCAGGGACATGGCGACCACATCGAGCTGAACATTTGCAACGGACGATCAAGCAAATCAGCAGCAATCACGCTGTCGCTGAGAAATCAACAAAATGGGACTTCGATGCCTTCGGCGGATCGGGGCTGATGGCTTTAGGCCGTTGTATTTTCTTTATCATCCCTGAGCCCTGAATGTCAACACTCAGTTTTGCCAGGAACCACGACCCCGCAAACCAGAAGCGCAAAGACCTCACAACCTAGCGCAGGGGCACAGGACGAAGGCCGGATCGTGCAGCCCACTTTGGGCCGCTCGAGTCAGCTGTGTGGCAGTTACTGTTGCAGAGGAGTCGTCGGCAGATCGCCTCGCCTGGCAAAACAGGCACACCAAGCCTTACCTCATTCGCTATCTGGGAGCTTTGTTCTGCTTAGACTAGAAAGCAAGAAAACACTGGAAATCCCTTTACAAGAATCAACAAACCACAAAAGCAAAAACTGAGTAACCAATGTAATTATAGTTTGTTTGCACTCATGAAGCAATGGTCAGGATGGGCGAATCTGCACTCTATCTAAAGCAACTTGATTCAAGCTCGACCTTGTGGCGCAAAAGTCCCAAACTTCAAGTTCTGCCACAGCCGACTGCCTGAAGATTTGCGATGGGAGACCTCTGTGCCGGTGATGGGTTTGCGATTACAGGATCTAGGACTTCCCGTAAGTCGGATGCACAGGCAAGCCTCTACGAAAGCGGGGTGAGGCTGTGGATGAATCTGATGTGCATTTCGGGTCGTCTTGTGCTATCTGTGGCACTAGGTCACGAGACCTTACCCATGGCTCTGCGTCCCAATTTTGTGTTCCTGCAACTGCAAGATTTTAACCCCGTACCAGCTCCAGGTCCGAAACTGACTCCAGTCTGGGGCTAGCTCATGCCAAGCTTCGCTCTTTGGCGGCAGGTCGGTAGCAGGAGCCATCTTGCTTACTTGGGAAGCTGTTGATGCTAAACCTTCACCTCTGCTTGTTAAGAGTGTCTTGCAATGCCCAGACCTGTAGACTGTAGCCTTCGAGCTTGACGGGATGTAAGAGTGCGCTTGCACGACTTCGCAACCAGAAAGGAGATTTGAAACACCGGCGAATCCTCGCCATCTTTGATGGCGGCGTGCCTTGCTATGCGATATGCTCTAACCAAGATCCAAAAACCCAGCCAAGCACGGGAATTGGGAGCTTTGCTCTGAAAGGTTGGGCGTGGAGAAATGTCGGGTTCGGAAGTCTGGAAGTGATGAAGCTCGCTGTCCAGATTTCCCTTGCGTTGCATTGGTCGGAATGAGGCTGCGGCGAGCTGTGGAATCGACGGATCATATGATATGCTACTTCAAGCAACTTGCACGGTGTCTGCAAATTTCGCATCTTGAGTATAATAGCCTCAGAAAGCAGTGACAAACCCCCAAATGTACGAAGACATAGGAGAGAATGTGATTCTGTGGTCGCATATCGGCCGTGCACGTAGCACATGCCGGCCGGGTGGGCCTCGCTGCACTAGCAACTCAGTCCTTCTCCTAATGCAAGGCCAAAGCTACCATGCTGTTCGGGCAAATGGCAGAGCTGCCAAACACACACACCCTGGCATCTGGTCAACTCACGATTACCAAGACACTCGAGCAGAGAATCGACTTACAGATGTCTTCTCCTAGACGCTTTTCCATAGTCGTAGCAATAACGGCGTCAGCCGCTAGTGAGAACCCATAGCCCCGATAGCGTCCTCTGCCATTGAAAAAACCCCACAGCCTCTGATGCTACGGACGTACAGAACCCTGCGCCGAAAGCTTGCGCAAAATCTGCAGCGTGCGCCACCCTGCCCTCGCAGTGCAAGCCAATCTCAGTTTTGGTCTCCACATGCGCGCGTCAAGCCCCGCAAGCTTTCTTGGTCAGCAGATGTCCCGTGGCCTGCCAACAGGATGTTAGGTGCTACACCTCAAAAATTAAACCATCGTAGTTGGGCATTTGCGGATGTAGGCTGTGAGCTTATTCGGGCTCCTCCAGAAACATAATGATTGGTTGATGTGCAAGAGGTTCAACTTTATTGCACTGCACACCGGTCCCTCGCCGCAGAAACCAGTCAGCCTATCGCTTGATAAATCTTGATAACTAGTAGCTAGACTTACATTGTCTCCAGGCTTTCGATCTACAGCTCCCAATGCCAGGCTCGGAAACCCGAGCCCACAAGCCCTGATTGACAAGTAGCTGTGGCCCCGGGCTGGCACCTTTGACACGGGCGGCAGGACCTGATCCGCACGGAATGCTGCAGGGAGTAGCCTAAGGTTTCTTTCCAAATTCGAAAATCAAGTCCCAAAGCCAGCAGCCCTAAAACCGAAGAAATTCAGATCCAGCGTGAGTGCATGCACCCCTAAAGCCCTATGCCCGCCTCAACCTGCCTTCACAAAATCATTCATTCAACTGTTAAACGGCGCCGAATTTCGGGGCTCGGTCTCGGATAAAAACGGAAGGGGTGTGATCAAGACCTAGTGCTTCGACATTCGGACTATCTCCAACCTGCACTCCAGGATCTGCAATCCTCCATAATGAAGTTGGGATCTTGGTCTTGCCAGGGTGCCGTAGGCCGTGGCAACTCCTGCGCTAACTGCGAAACGAAACTCTGCCAAAGCTCCTTTTGCTCCACTCCCGTCTTGGCCTAATCTGTCATGTGCAATGATCTCAGCCACCTTGAACACTCTCCGAAATCTTGTTCGTCCACTTACCACGAGGGTCCAGGAACAGTTTTGCCTGGTGCGGATGGTCCTGCTAGATGGCAAATGCATGAGATGAAACCAACTGCCACTAGTTTCCAAAGACTTCGTGCGAAAGCAATCGACAAGCGGGAATGCATTCACGTGCAACCGCATGCCTGACATCTCACCAGCCGACATTTTGATTCCTGAAGATCGAGAATCCAAGAGCAACACAGACTTGCTCCAACCCTGGAGCGTGCAAGCCCGCCAGATCCTGGTATTGCATCAGCATTCCATGGTTGTACTGCAGACGCTCGCGGGCGCCGCCCTGAGCTTCATGGTTTTAAGGCGAAGTGAGTCCGGGACCTCGTGGATACTTGAGGCCAGGATGGCCAGGCTTTCAATCTTGATGATCAGTTTTGAGGTAGTCGATCTCAAACACAGGCTCTACAAACCAAATGGGTCTGCCCGCAACAGGCGACGAGCTGCTTTCGCCTTGTGTTGCGAGTCTCCCATATTTCTCCCATACAGCTATCGGTCTCTCTCTGTCTGTTTCGCTGTCCTTGTTTCAGTGTCTCTCTCTCTATCTCTCTATTTTTCCGGGGTTGATGGACGGCCTTCTTTGTTGCCCGCTTTCTTTCTCCACTTCAATGGCCTTGCTTCGCAACAGAGCGCGCCCGTGATGTGCCCCGCAAAGCCATTGGCCCTCATGCACCTGGGGCCACGCAATGTCAGGCTCATGGGGGTAATGGCAAGAAGGAAAAACATCTTTCGTGATGCTAGGGTTGGGAGCCGGGTGAAGCTGCAAAAAAGTGCCAGACATCTACAGAAAAAACTGCTCTGCTAACCATCAAGAAAAATTGTTAAGCCTCAAGACAAAATTGACCCGCAATAATGCCCACGCGTGAATGACGACATTTGTTGTTGGTGGCAAACCATTACGAGTTACAAAGTTGCAGGATCCGGAAGGCGAAAGGCTGTTGGGAAACTACAAATTCCAGAGTCCTGGGATGGGCCAAGCTTTTGGGAATGACGAGTTGAAGCCAGATGTTTTGGGTCGAGCTATAGCCGAAGTTTGCAAAGTCCTGTGTTGGAACAGCATATTGTGGAAGAAACATTGGCAGAACTTGTTTGGAGTCAAGCCATGGAATAACTCCGATTACAAGGTCCTGTTTTTGCCGCCTTACTGTGGAGCTCCATTTTGCTTGGGGCCGAACCATTGGGGGACTCCAGTTTGCAGGGTGCTGAAATGGGTCAAGCTACTGAGGAGTTACAATAAGCACATTCCTGTTTGGGGTCCAGCCTTTGAAGTCAAATTTGCAGGATCTCGTCTGCGCTAAGCAATAGAAGAATTCTGTTGACGGTGTGCAGTATGCCATGGCTTGTCAGTCTGTTGTGATCCCTTGCCTGTGACTCAAGTCTTGATGACCGAGCCTGTAAGTTGTGCGAGCGACCGCCGCTTTGTACACCCAAGGTCTATGTACGCCCAGAGCATGACGTAAGCAGAGCTTGAAAAGTGCAGACTTACATGTGCTTGTAAGCAAAAGGTTGATTGCGAGCAGCATTGTGCCATGACCGTTTCTGCACATCCGCCGTGCTGGACGGGAAACAACGGGCCCAAACCACGGCACAGTTACGATGCCTCCTGACCTAGTGCAGGGCCAAGGAGGAGCCTCGATGTCGATGAATGGCTCCGTGGAGCATTCAGATCAGCGGATGGCTACTCAGCGACGACTGCAGCAGAGAATGCGGTTGTTGTGGATGAGCAGATGGGACCGAGTCTGGATGCCTCGGAACCAGCCCGTGCTGGGCAAGCTGCAGCTTCGGTTGCAGATCCTCGTCCTGATGTGTTTGCAAGTGCACAGCGGATGGAAGTTGGAGGGATGAGTTTTCGCCTCCTCAACATTTATTGGAGATTCAAAGGGCTGCTGCTGGTTCAAAAAATCAGGCTTTGTGGTTTCTTCGGCCTAGTGAGTTCGTGCAACGCAAGCTAAACAGCCTGGACTCCGATCTTGGAGTCTGGGCCTCAAACTGTTCTCATTGTTTTCACCGGCCGCAAGCTGAACAGGCCATGGTGGACACGGAGGGCGCCGCATCTGTTTCCGGCAGACGTCCGTGCTCCGCACGTCCAGTGGATTTCTTACTCAGGAGCAGATGACGGCCGAGGTCCAGTGAAAAGTCAAGCTGAACATGTGTAGTCATGAAGATGAACGGGCCATCTTGCCCAGTGACTATCAACAGTTGAAGGCTATGCGGGAGGGAGTGTTGACGGAAGTGCAGAATCGGAGTTTGGATGATGAGGCCATGAAGGACGTGGAAACTCGGTTGGACGTTCCGAATCTAATGTGGCGTAGGTTCCGTGAGGTAATCCTCCCGAGCTATGCCTTACTCCAGAGTATCGGTACAAAACCTTCCTGAACCGCATCCGTGCCCCGCAACCTCCCTGTACTGAATACCTTGGTGATCCTTCTGGTGTTCAAGGGCCTCCGACAGGGCAAGGAGGCAATCCGTTGGCGTCCCAGGAGGTGCTTCAACGAGAGCTACCTAACCCAACCCTACAACTACGGATGCAGGTGGAGCGCGCTGCCGAGATACCGCGCATGAAGGAGGGAGCTTGCACACCAAAGGCCTTTGAGTTTCCATGTTGGGGCCCCTGCCGCGAGCAAGGCCTTTGAGTTTGAGGATCCCATGGAAGCTTCGATGAAGGGAACGGCTGTGCTACAGAGTGCTCTGACTGAGTTCAGGTTTCCTGAAGCAAGGAAGCTGAAGTTGTGAAGTTAGGGCAACCAGATTTGCTGAAGCTTCCGGAACCACATGGGTGACTTGTTCACCAACAGTGGCACTTGGTGGAAAGAGCTGGTGTCTTGTTTGGGCAAGTACGATGAACCTGCATTGCCTCGTCTCGTGTGGGTAAGCTGTCCCTGCCGCTCGAAGCTTATGAGTCAGAAATGTTACGTGAGGCTCGATGGCTGCGAGTGGACAAGCGGACCGCCTCGATGATCCTTTCCAGTCTGCCGGAGACTGCGAAGCGTGATATCCTAGCTCCGCAGCTTGTCTGGTATGTTAGCCCGGGCCAGTCCTTTATCGCCTGGGATCTGGCTGAGCTGAGAAAGAAGTGGAGTCGGTGGACGTCGAGGGCTACAGACGTGGAGCTACAGCCTTCAAACTCGAGTGTGTCGATCAAGGGCTTCGACAACCTCACCAACACGGCTCTTGCGGAGCACCAGGATATTTGTCTGTTTTTCGGGGCCGATGTGGAGGTACACTTTGCAGGTGGATACCAGGCCAACAACAAATTTACTTCAAGCCTTTATTTCGGAACTAGAACAGGTGGCTTTTCGGAGCAGGCCAAGCAGCTCTGGCACGCCATTAATCAAGGCGGTCGGGGCACCGAAGCCTCCTGCTACTACGCCTGGTGTTGGTTCAAGCAGTTCAAGCCGAAATCAAAAGCAGCAGGCGGCGCGCAGGTTCTACTTGACGGATAAGCGCCGCTCGAAGGTTGGGGCGTGTACCTTTTCTCACGCCTTTACTCGCAAGGAGAGAGGTGTACTTGAAGGATCATGGGGGTTACTATATAGATAGTGGACTTATACAAGTTAGTGCCAAACTTAGAGCGGTTAGCCAAGTCCAATTAATGGACTTAGTAAGTGAGAGATAAGGGACTTAGGTAAGTCCAGATGGAGCAGTTAGGTAAGCTGACTAAGTCAGTTAGCCCAGTTAAGACGATGAATATAGCAATGGTATTTTGTATCTATATATACATACATATACACACATATACCGAAGAAGCTCACCGTGAAAGCATCGCACAGCATGCAATTGAGGCCCTCGGGCTAAAGCAAAGATGCACCAGCACATGAAAAGATTGAAACCTAAAAACCTGCATCAACACCGAAAGCCGACACCAGCCTCAAGCTGAAAAAATTCTTGAAAGAAAGATCTAAAGCCGATACCATCTTACAACACATCACCGGCTCCATCATATTATGCGGGGAAGCCCTTCGAAGTTGCCCATGTTCGCAAACCATTACATAAACATCGAAATCAAGCTACATACCAGTTATGAATAATAGACACCGAAACCGACATCATATGAGCATAAACACAAGTAAACCTAAGCCAATATTATTATATCAGCCCCCCAAACCCTGCATTCCCAAGCATCTGGTGGTTGCCGACGTCAACAGCACCTGCGAGGGAGGGCTTTATGTGAACACAAACATGAAGCACAGCACGAGTTCGAATGCAGGGCCGTGGGCTCGCATGCAGGATCATGCACTTTTGCAGCTCACTCCAACAACACGATGGCATCGTCGCCCTTGCGAGACCAGATGCAAGCCGAAAAAATGCATGCCGTGTTGATGAAGAAACTTTCGTGCTTCACACGGTACATGTGATCGGCCACATGGCTCCATGGACTCATGCATGTGAGAGGCAGGCCGTCAACTTCAACATGAAAGTGAATCATGCCGACAACGTGTTCCTGTGCATGCTTGGCTCTGACGACATCTCCATGGGAGCACCGGAATCCTCCGCCATGCAATGCTGCCTGTGCTTGAAACACACCGTCGGAGTTGCCGAACACATCCCGGATCAGGCTGGCCATTGCCTTTGTGCACCGTCTCTTGCCGATGAGTCGCACATCCCCTTGAGGGAGTTCGTCCTGCATCGCAAGGAACTGAGCTGCAAGGGTCTCGCGAAGGACGGTAGCTTCGTATGATCTGGAGGTGTCCTTCATGTTGTTTGCGAACCTCTTGACCAGTTTGTGTTTCCTTTCGTGCACGAAGCACGAAAGGAGCAGCCCGTGACGAGACAAGAATTCGGGTAGGTGCATGGTCATATGGTTCTTCGGAACCCAGTACTCTGCCCCGTAGTTGGCGAGGTATAGTTCGCAATGCTCCTTAATGGCACCCCTGAGGGCAGCAGGGTCCAAGCCACCCTGAGTGGCTTTCCTCAGCATGCGAAGGATTTTGCACAAGGTGAAGAATCCGTGACAGCAACTCTTCAGGGAGTCGTCAGCATCCCTCCAGACGAAGAGGATAAGGAACAACTGCAGGACCGGCAGGAAATTAAGGAGCTCGGAGGCTTCTGCTTTCACCGGGGCAGTCTTGTCCTCTCGCTTTTTGGCGAGAACTGACTTGGCATCCGCACCAGCGAATTGCACCGGCCAATGGAAGGATTGCACGAAGTCGTGTATCTGTTGCTCGGGAAAGCCACTGTCTCGGAGGCGGCCTAGCAACACCCCAACCTCGTTACCGGCCACACCGTGGACCAAGTAAATGTGGAACCAATCGAACATGATCATCTCCGGAATGTTGTGTCCTACATTCGACATCAAGAGGCCTCCCGGCATGTAGTTGTAGCCCAAAGCTTTTTCCATTGTTTGGAAGTCCTTCTGGGAAACCGTGCCATGTTGGGAAGAGAGGTACCTCATGATTTCACCGACCGACCGGTTCGTGTGCAAGCGAAACTTCGTGAAGTCAGTGCATGTCGACGAGAGAACATCGCCATGGTCCTGTAGCCCGCTTCGGTGGGCAACGACATTCGCACATCTCATACAAAACACTGTGCCCGAGGCACCTTTGCTTTCAGCTGTTTGTTTCAGGGCTGCCTCGTCCGCTATAAGAACAGAGAGGTCGGCAAAGACGGGAAATGCTGTGGTGGATGTCTGCAGCACCACACCATGCCTCATGTCATGATCCATGAACATGTGCTGGATGGCATGTTTCCAAAGCACAGTGAGGCCGCCGATCCGATTGCAAAGAGTGCTTCTCAGTATACACAAAGGGAACCAAAGCCACTCCGAGGCCAGATCTTGCCCGTGCTGGACGATGGACCAGTAGATGACTTGTAGTTTCCTGGCATTCAGCGGTTTTAGCTGATTGCCGGGACTAACTTCATCAGCATATATAGCGATGCCCAGCTTGTCTCCAGGGCTGGACTGGCCACACTTTTTGAGCAGTCCATGGTAATGCTCGTTGGCGATGCAGTGCTGCAGCAGCACAACAGGTGGCACGAAGGGAACCCTTACAAATTTCGTGTCATCGCTCTCATGTGGGATGTCCATGTTAATGATCATCTGCCCAAAGGCATTCTCCCACGACTTCTCTTCACCATCCCTCGCTCGCTTAATCGAGGCTCGCGAGGTGGTAGCAAAATCGTCGGCGAGGAAACCGGTCTTCTTCAAATCGCTGAGCACGGATTCCAGACCTCGTTGTGATACAAACACCTTCCTCCCCAGGCTTGCCAAAGGTTTGGAGCTGGAGCTGGATGTCATGATTCGGGCAATGCCCAAGCTTTGCAGGAATTGGTCCTGGCCACGAGCCAAGGGCCCTGCAGCACGGACTCTTTTAGTGTAGCTTTGTTGGCGATTTTCCATGCATGGATGAACTGTCACACACATGTAAAGTTTGCAGCACAATACTCCGAATATATTATGATCGAACCCCAGGAACCTTCAGCTTTAAAACACCAACAGACTACACAATACATTTCCTATATGTATACATTATATGATATACAGACCCACTATATGTATAGTTTAAACTCTATATATAAATATGTACCAATCGGAAACCCCGAACCTGTATATAGGCTCTGAGATATACACTATGAACCCTTTCACGACACACATCCTCTATAACACTGCACAGGAGCTCCAGCTTCCATTCCATGTCACATGTCAGGGCACACATGCATCGGCCACATTTTGAGATGCTCTTGCTGCAGCCCGTGTGCAGCCGGACTTCATAATGCATGAGTGAGAGTGCCTGAGACACGATGTGAATCAGGAGTCTCTACTTCAAAAAGCAACTAGGGCAGCAGCCTCGCTTCCATCGGCACTTTGCACATCCTGATGGCCTCATTCGAACTCGTTCATCCCAATCCGGAACCTTCTTGGCACCCTTGGACTTGGGGGCAGCCTTGGCCTTGGTCTTCGCCTTCGCCTTAGCCTTAACCATCGGCTTCGTCGTCGCCTTGGCTTTGGCTTTGGCTTTCGCCTTGCACATGCCCTTCGCCTTTGCCTTGGCTTTGCTCTTTGGCTTTGCCTTGCCCTTCGCCTCGGCCTTCTCGCTGCCACCCTCCGGATCACCAGCCTTGCCATCCTCGGCTTTCTTCTTGTTCTCCTCTTGACGATTCTTCCAGCTGGAGAGCATGGTGTTCACCTGCTCTTCCGGAGTCATAGGCGGCTGAGCTTGCTCCGGCTCTGCACGTGCTGGACTCGATGCTGCATCGGGTCCATTCGTGATTGCGAGGGTTTGCTTCGGCGGGTTCGTCTTGGTGTTGTTCATGAAGATGTTCTGCTGGCCGGACATGCCAGCCTGCTGTGCACCTGCGAAGACATTGAACATGTGCTGCATGCTCTGGAACCCTTGCATCATCATATTCGCCATGTTGTTCTGCGAAGGCACCTGAAGGTCTAGAGTAGGAACCTTCTGGTTGTTCTGGCTCTTCAACATCGCAGAAGACTTTCGAACTGGACCGATGGAGCCACCCAGGCCGGCATGTCCGGACGGCCCTTCGTCACCATATGCTCTCGTATACACATCGGAGGGTAGATCTGCCGGTGTCGTGAAGTTGTGCACATGGCTCGTCGACCCACTGGGATTGGACTTGAAGTGCGACTTCAAGGCTGCTTTGAAATCCTGAACTGTGTTGTAAACACTTGAGGGTCCTCGAGTTCCTTGAGGCCAAAGTCGTTCTTGAGCACTCCCACAGCTCGGCCCGAAGTAGGCTCCGTCGGGCAGCTGCAGTTGATGCTGCAAAACATCATGGCCATCCGACTTGCCTTGGCCTTAATGGTGTGGTCTGGGTTCGAGATGAAGGTCACATCCGAGGCCCGGAGGAAACTTCCCGGGTCGTCCATGGTCTGCATGGACTTCTTGCTGCCCTGTGATTTGGGTGTGCTGCATGCCACGAAACGATCACCGATCTGCCGCATCAGCTCGTCCTTCTGACTCTCGCTGAAGTTCAAGGACTGCACCATAGCGAACAGTGTCTGGACTTCTGCTGAATCCGTGAGCCGGAGACCCGAAATCTGCTTCTTGGCAGACTCCATACAGGACTCGATCATCCGGTCTTTCGTTGTCTGGTCTGTCATGGTCTCTGCGAGTGAGGAGATGGTGAGCAGTTGGTCGCCCAAGGCTTTCGAAGTCGCCATGCCGGAAATCTGAGTGTGGAATACCACAAAAGTGTTCGAGCACTCCATGCATGCACGTGCAGCCATGAAGGAGGCAATGCATCATGGATGTATACAATGCCATGCATGCATGCATGTGCTCCCTTTTGAAACACCCATGCAATGCATGTTCCTGCCTGCGAGCTTCTACAGCCCTGCGAGACGAATTGTGAATGTGTGATCTATATACATGCCATGTCATCTGCAGTTTCAAAGAAGCACACATGCGAGCATTCCAGAGTGCCAACCGGCTGGATCAAAACGAATGCCCCCTGTCGGTACATAGTGCCAATTAAGGTATACAATGTGTAGCATTATATACACAAGCACCAGTGAAGGCAGACTGTGGAATCGACCGAACATAGCAACACAAAGAAAGCTTCAGACTGCATGCGACATGCACTCGACCCTCCCTATGACTTCTGCGGTCGCCAGCATTTTCCTTCAAACTCACACCTGCTCAGCTAAGTCTTTCTGTACAAGGCAAGAGACTTCGAGAAGGGCGCCTGGCATGGGAGCTCGCATCTGTATACTAAAGTAGATGTAAGAATATACATATATATATATGGCTATATGGACAGCTATAGATATCTATGGAGGAGAGCAACAAAATACTTATATATATGTATACGTGAATATATATATATATATATATATAGAAGTATATAGAAGTATATATAATATCTATATATATATATATAGAGATATATATATATTCCCAGCTCCCGTAGTCTACAGGCGAGGCCCGAGCCGTGCTGTACATGGCTTGCCAACGGTGCAGGATTACACCCAGCCACTCCTACAGTATAGTGTGCGGTCCGAAAACCCAAATATGCAGCAGCATGCACAATCCTGTATAGCAGCAGTTGCAACAGGCACCCGAAATATAAAGCTGCTATCGGTGTTTGTGTGTGTACCTCATGCACATGCCCGTCTTCCTATGTCCGAAAATCCTTCTATAAAGTCACATATAGTTTCTACATCACAAGAGAATAAGAAACATCTAATATAGACACATGCATATATGTGTACAGCTACATGGGTTGTACACATACATACATACATATACAAATATATATATATATATATATATATATATATATGTCTGCACAGACATATCTACATGGAGTATATAATGCCCATATTCTAGATATACATACATACATATCACACATACAGACCTATATATACATAAACCACGATCCCTCGTCCTCCGAAAACAATGTATATGGTATATACCCCAAATATACACAGTGTGGCTATACATGCATATAGCAATACCCTCGTACATCTTAGATGATATAATGTACAAGCACAAATCGTATTTTCCTGAACACAGAAGCCCGTGAAACCAGAAACCCAGCCCCCCAGGCCGCCAGGTGCACGAACCAGAAGCACGAAAAGTCTGAACCCCAGGGTCACGACCACTAGGCGAAACCTTCTGCTGCTGGGCTGGAACAGATCTGCACCGGGACAACCCCGATGTTTCCAAGACCCTGCCACAAACCCTTTGAAGCCTGCCAGGGTAAAGGTTTCAGATGGTTCGGGGTTCGGGGATTGGGGTTGATGGTTTGGGAGCAACGGTTTAGGAGTTGTTTTTTGATTTGAAGTTGGGGTTTAGGTTTTCGGTCACAAGGTAATAGATCTACAGCTGGGAATCACCATTTTTATCGATCGATAAATTTGGGATGGGTCCAGGGCACCGAGATTTATAGATTGATAAATCTGTTGGTGTATTCTAAGGCCTGGGCCTACCATTTTTATTGATCTATAAATCCTGGGCTGGGGTTAGGCTGCAATTTTTATCGATCGATAAATCTGGGCTAGGTCCAGGGTCCCGGGTTTTATCAATCAATAAAAACCGGTCTGTGGCCAGATCCCATACATCGGGCTGTGCAGCCAGCTAGGACACCGCAAAAGCACACGAGGACCTAGGTCGGAAAGGTTGGGAAGACTGTGCTCCGAAGCCTTTGCGAGTGCCTGTACAGCACTGTGCCAGTGCCTATGCAGCAGTGCCCCACTATTGCCAGAGTCCTTAGGCTACAGTTTTTTAGGAACCAGCACCGGCTCCCCAACCCCCTTCGAGAGGCAAGCCCCGCCGGCGCCAATTTCAGGCAGCCCACCGGCTCACTTGCCGTGGCCACCAGCCTTGTCCTGCCACCGAAACACAGCAGCAGGGCAGTGCTCGCTGCTAGTGACTGCATGCATGGGTGGTGCACATGTAATGTCACGAAAGCCTGGTCCAGCATGTGGTCGATGAGCCTCGCCACACTTTCGGACTGTGTCGAGACCTGAGAAGACATTCTTGTAAGGTCTGGGGCTTAGGGTGTTTATGTGGGGTTAAGTGCATGCTGGGGCACCACCGACCATGCCAGATTCGCCGCCCCCTGGCCCCGACTCCTGGTTCTTGTCCGGCCAGCACCAGGCCTCATCCAAAAGCTTGCTGGTTTCTGTTTTTATGAACATGCATGCAGTCCTCCTTGAGTGCCGGGCGGGTTCCACTTGTCGCCATCATGATAAAAGCCGCCCACCCTCCAGCCTGCACCGTCCTTCTGGACGACCCCCGAAGGCGGAGGCGGCGGTGTGCTCGAGGACGAAGCCGATGGGTTCTAGCAAGGACAGCAAACAAAAACCCACGAAGGCATCAAGGAGACCAGGCAGACCCCTCCTTGGCGGCTGGAGCCGGGGGTGGCGGTGGGATCCATGGCATTTTGCCCTGGCAAGCAGGCAATGACAAGGCCCCCCCCCGCCCATCTCAAGAAAACAAGAGGCCTTCTTGGATTTCGGCGGCGGCTCCTTGGGCTCGGCCGGCTTCTTGCAAGCCTGCCACACACAACATGTTTTGTACACCGCAACACACATGCAATCTTCGCCTTGACCGGGATCTCCCTCGGCCGCTTCTTCGGCTTAGGAGGCATCCATTCCTCCCGAAGTCGTTATTTTAAATGCAAGACCACGAACACAGCGACACTGTCCTTCTTGTCGGGCTCCTCACATGTGACCTCCTCCATCTCGCCGTCTTCTTCCTGGTTGTTTTGAAAGTGCAACTACAACTCGCATCGTTCAACCTGGGCACTGAGTGCAGTACCTTTGGCCGATCCGGCTCCTTTTCCTTCTTCAGCTCCTCGTAGTCCGTCGCATCGATCTCCTCACACCAGATCGAAACACACATGAAGTTCACTTCTTTGCTCTAGGCCCGGGCCTGGAGCACAAGCTCAGCAGGGCACCACGTGCCCTCCCAATCCTGGCACAGCCAACCTGCCGAGACTGAGATAGCACAAATAGGCTCGGGGTTGGGGGTTTTCATGTTTGATTGAAGGCTTTTGGCCTTTGCGGTTGTGCTGTATAGTGTGTATATATAGTTTATAACATATATGTATGTACATATATATATATATGTATGGGCATATATATACATATATATATATATGTCTCGCACATACATACATACATACATACACACATACATGTGTATACAGATGTGTGTGTATGTATAAATGTATGTATGTATGTATGTATGTATGTATGTATGTATGTATATATGTATAAACACAAATATGTAAAAGTTAGGAACCTGAGCGCCTTTTCTGTGTACACATGCTGCACACCTACATTATATAGATATAATATATAACATCATATATTATATAAACCATAAACCATGAACCCGTATATACCCTAAACTCTACAAAAACCGAAACCCTTGAAAACACAACCCTGTAAAAACCTGCATGCCTTCGGTCGGGGGTGTCTCCTCGCGGCTGTCGTGCTTGTACAGGAGGTTGCCTGCAGAGAAGAGACGATGAAAATGTGGGACAATGGCACATCCCCGGCCTAACATGTCGAGGATCCTCCACTTCTTCTTCTGCTTGTGCCAACCGAGGATGGCTGAGCTGGTGCTCCATGTGGCGTCCTGCATGGAATAAAAAAGGATGCCCTTTTTGGTTTAAAGGGCCTTATAAGGGAACTGTCCTCGTTCGGCAGCAACACCTCCAGGAGCCCGCACCGATCAAAGGCCCACCATTGCGGTGAGTCCTGACCAGCACACACATCTTTTTGGTTGCATGGGAGACAGGAACCAGGCCTCCGCCACATCAGGGCTGATCATGCAGCTATAACCCGTGCACGACATGGTCTACAGGCTACAGCTGCACACGAAAAAAGCTCGAAGCCTGAGCCACATGTCAACCGATACATGAGGAGACCGATGCACGTGCACAGAACCGAGCACCACGAGGAAGCAAGCACTTGCAGCAACCGGCATATTTGGCACATGAAGTTCCTGCATGCCAGCGAGAGAAAATTATGCGATATGTGCACACATGTATATATGTTCCTGCCAACGAGCAAATTGCCCTGCTGACGAAAACCTACTTCCTGCAGGCCTTGGCCCTTTTAGGCTTGATCGTCTTTCGTGGCTTGGCCTCAGAATGCTTGAAGCTGGTCTGGATGTGCTTCACGACATCGTCCTTCAGTTCCAGCCACATAGTCCGAGTGCCCACTCCCTCGAACAAAGTTCGGCATTGGACCTTGTTGCCATCCTCGGCCTCGCCGGGCAAGTCAATCTGAATGCTGTGGGGTGCATAAATGTCATGCTTCTGTGTAGCTTTGAACTCCTTGGTTTTCTTGGTCTTCTTCTGGGCCTTCTCCGGCTGTGGGGCTTCGTCATTCTCTTCATCCTTGAGTCTTTCGGAGATAGCCTCGTTGAATGCTTCTTGGCGACGGGCCAACATGTTCTCGAAGAAAGGTGTGTCGAGTGACAAGTTTTGATTGTCCGTATTCTTCCTCAGATCCAAGCCCTTGCCGTACACGAACCGAAACAATCCTCGATCCCACTTGCTCACTTTGAACCATGTGACTCCCTCGGCCGTCTTTTGTTCCGGGATCCAAGTGAGCCCTGACCCGTATGTGACGATCTGTTTTGTCACCACCGTGGGTGCGGTCATCTCCTCATCTTCCTGCTCCATGCTGGCAAAGCTACGAAATCACGGATGAAGCTGGAGCTGCAAAACTTCGTGAATGACATGCAATCATGAATGCCATGGCTTTTGGCGCTTTTACATGCAATCGTGCTCGCAGTCATGCACACTTGCACACATACACGGGCTCGGGCATCTTTCCTGCAGGCTGCAAGTGCATGTTCTTTCATGTGCATGGATCGTGGTGGGCAGCACAGCTGCTGCATGGTTCAAAGCAATGGAGGAAGTGCCCGTGAGCTCTCTCGGACAGCTGCACACAAAATGGCATGGGATGCATCACACTCGGGCTTCAGGAGTCTCCCGGCTTCTTGGAGCAGATTCGCTTCCTTGGCGGGGTGTCAACCTGCAAGGCCTCGACGTGCACAGTCTTCTCGGCCTTTGGCATATACAGCACATCGTCCTGCTGCAGGTCCAGGGTGTTCTTGAGGATGGGGAGTTGAACCTTCTTGTCTCGATTGGACTTGACATGCGAAACCTCGCAATTCCAAGTGTCACTCACGGGAAGCGGCTGCACAAGGAATGCAGGATTGATGAAGCCAGCATCCCCTTCGGCTTTCGGAATCTGAATGAACGAAACAATCCAGAAGAAGTAGTCACTCATGGGGGTGATGATATCGAAAATCGCATCCTCGGGCTTCTTCTGACCGTGCTTGATCGTCAAACCCATGGGGACCATGATGAGCTTGTTTTTCGGGATGAATGCCGTGGCTTGGACTGACTTACGAGGCTTCAAAGTGACCCTGAGCTTCTGCAGCATGGGATTCGTGTCGTGCTTTTGCATGAGCTCATGCATGTCCATGTACAAGCATGCCAACAGCATCTGTCGCTCGTATTCGGGGAAGTTCAAAGGCGAATACACTGACAAGTCATCCACCGTCTGGGGTTCCGGCTTGGGTGTGTAGACCTGCCAGTGGCCTGCGAGAAAGCTGTCGATCGACACCCGCACTACGGACCCCGAGGGCTGCTTCAGCTTGACACGGCCAAGCTCGATCGCCGTCACCTGGCCAGTTTCCTGATCCGCCTTGCGACGGACATATTGGCCGACTGAAAAGCCGGACTCGGCCATCATCACCGCTGAATCCTTCACCGAGCCGTCGGAGCTCAGCTCCCTCATGATGGCCATGGGTGCTCCCACCTGTTTGGAACCCGATGCCTCACCCGAATCTGCGACCTTGTGTGCCGCCCAGGGCCCATTCAGGTCTGTTTTGAGGATGCCTTCCAAAATCAGGACGAGGTCATGGGCGAGGGATTGGCTTGTCTTATACTTCTTCAAGTCTTCACCGGGCAACATCACATTCAGGGTGAAGGCAGCCAAGGACATGTCCCCATAGGACAAGCAGGTCTGCACTTCGGGTTTCATGAGAAGCTCTGCACCATCCGGCAGGGCCGTCACAAGCTTTCGCCACGTGCTCATGATGGTGTCTGCCTCCTTGACAGAGGCCGTTGAATCCTTGTGCAACATCTTCTTGCACTCGGCAGACCCCACAGCTTCTTTGCAGTATGCAAGCTTCACCTAAGAGCAGCAGCAACAACAACAACAACTAGCAACCTCGGCCTTGCAATCCCATATGTGACCTGTACATGCATGCATGCTTGTATGAATCAAGTGGCCATGGCATGCCGGAACCGTGGGAATTGGTTGGAACCTTTGACATCGGCACTGACCTTCTCCCAGAAACCAGGTCCCAATGAACGTGTGCTGGGGGAATGCAACCTAACGAAGGTTTCAGTCTCGTTGAGCAAGAACGGATCTGTGCCACCCGCAGTCTTCAACACGAAACTGTAAAGATGCGGCATGGACTTGCCATGCACGGACTTCCCCGTGGTGACTTTGCTCTTCAGTGCCAGGAAGTCCACAGAACCCTGAGAGCTCATCTGGACCCAAGTCTGATGCAGCCGTCTCATCAGTTGGAGCTCGTGTTCGCCACGGTGATGTGTGGCGTTTCCCATCCTTTGGACAAGTCCCAACAGCTGCGGCAGCTGGGCAGCGACGTGCTTTGACAAGATCTTCCAAACGACTCCTTCGCGAACCGCCCTCGCGAAGTCCGGATCGTGCTTCCGAAGCAGCTCCATGCTGAGTCTTCCATCATGACACACGGTCTCGTCTCCTTCATGCATGACCTCATAGTGGAAGCACCGCAAGACCGAGTTTGTGTGTGACCCTGCCAGGGAGAGTGCTTTGATCATCGTGGGCTCCAGGGGCCCACAGCGATCATGCATGCTTTGGAAGAGACGGACATTCCAATCGATGTCCTCTTGCCCAGTTGGCTCATGGGCGATGGCCTGGACCCTGGCATCAAGCCAGCCGGCTTGAACTATGTCGCCCAGAAGATCGTGGACATCTACGGGATTAATCCCGCTCCCGTCGCGGTTCTGGGAACTGATCCCGACCATGGTCGGTTGAAGCTGCATCGTGTAGACGTGGCCCTGCGACTCAAGCTGGCTGATAGCCGCATGCACCGTCTTTACAAGTCGATCGCCTTCTTGCACCTGTTGCAGCTTGAACGAGATGTCCGCAACGAGATCAGCAGACAAAGCCATGCTGTGTTTCGGAAGCGGTCGTGTGTGTGTGTGCAGTGAGTGCTGTCACAGCCAAGATGCTGCATGCAGATATGAACTGTCAGTTTGAAAGTCATGCAAGAATGTCGTGACAGCCTGCCGGCGAGCAAATTGCCCTGCACGACGACTTCCTATATACACATGCAGGGCATCGTATACCACTGCATGTACACGTGATGCAAAGACTGCAAGTGTATACACATACATGCAAACACTGCATGAAAGCTGCAAGCATCACTGCATGTCTCTCATGATGGGAGTCTCGACATGGCCAAACATGCTCGGAACACTGAACTCATCACTTGCAAAGAAGCGGGGGGCGGAAGCACCTTTCGATGCCGTCGACGTCGGCAACCACCAGCACCGACATGCAAATGCTTTGCCCCGATGAAGTTAGGGTACTTATATAAGTACTTATAAATGACTTAGATAACCGATATAACCGTGTCCAAGTACTTATCTTCCACTTACAGCATTTGTCCCAAGTCACTTATAAATGTGCTAAGTGCTTATTAACTCAAACAACTACTTATAACCACCCTCGCTCACTTACTAAGTTCAAAAACACACTTACCCAACATGGTACACTTATAAGTCAAGATAGCCCGATTATAAGTTCACTTGCAGGCTTTACTAACCACCGCAACCCGCCCATTCGGATACTAAACAACACGATCCTTCAAGTAGGACATGTGGCAGCACCCAGCATCAGCAGACCACCTGCCCCGCGAAACAGAATGGGTCGAGTCATACGGCGGGGACATAGGCTGGTGTCCAAAAGGCACGATCGGTGCCACAGGTGGCCTCCAAGACTGCTGAGGCCTTTTCTTCGGTGCCGCCTGTTTGACGACGTCTACGGCAACCACTGCGATTCCTGAAGTGATGTAAAAGGAGCTGCTCAAGGAGGCGAGGTGCGATGCTGAAGGAGAGCCGCCAGTTAAAGATATATGCTCTGACTACAATGCAGGTCGAGAACCAGGGTGTTGGTGTCCGTTACGATCCGGTTTCGGGGCACGAGGGTCTGTTGGACAGCGGCGCGAGCCACCCGTGTCGCAAAGCTACGGTCCAAGAAATCGATGAAGCAGACTGGGTTCACGTAGAATTTGCGGACGGCAGATAGCGCTGGCGCAAGCTCCCAGCGGTACTCTGTTGTTCTCTATGTAAGTTTCACGTAAGCGCACGAGAGAAAGAGAGAGAGAGAGAGAGAGAGAGAGAGAGAGAGAGAGAGAGAGAGAGAGAGAGAGAGAGAGAGAGAGAGAGAGAGAAAGAGAGAGAGAGAGAGAGAGAGAGAGAGAGAGAGAGAGAGAGAGAGAGAGAGAGAGAGAGAGAGAGAGAGAGAGAGAAAGAGAGACACAGCGCACTCACTCTTTTTAACGGCGGAGGCTGCAATGTCCGTGCCATGCGTGGCGAGCTCCAGTTCTGTGCTATGCGAGGCACGAATGTAGCCCCCAACGGGTGTGGAGGGTGGGCGAAAAAAAAAGAATGTTTGCGGGGCTGCCGCCCGTCATGCAGTGTGTTCTATGTTTGAGCATCCGTGGCAAGGCGGTGCGTAACATGACAACGCATAGAAAACACTGCTGACTAAACAAACAAACAAACAAACGCACAGCGAGCGTTCTCTATGTAAGTTTCACGTAAGCGCACGAGAGACAGAGAGAGAAAGAGAGACAGCGCACTCGCTCTTGTTAACGGCTGAGGTTGCAATGTCTGTGCCATGCGTGGCGAGCTCCAGTTCTGCGCTATGCGAGGCACGAATGTAGCCCCCACTTTAGCGGACACTGCAACCTCTTGCCGCCGCCGGTTCAGGAAGCCCTCCCCGCGTGAGGGTGAAGTGGCAGCAGAGCGGCCTGAGGCAGGCGCGTAAGCTAAAAAACGACCTGAGTCTGCGGTGCGCGAGACGACTGGCCTGAGCGGGGCTGAGTGCAAACCCACCAGCTGTACCTGACAGAGCAGCGTCAGAGAAACCAAAGACCAGATTAAAAGCGTGGGCCAGGCGAGCCTTCGTGCGTCCAGGAAGGCCTGTCCCGCAAGGTATAGGCTCCTCCTGTCCTGCGGCTCAAGATATCGGAGATATCGGAGCAAAATGCTAGCAGTGCGTTGCGACAGAAAGGTTTCAGGCAAACCTCCCGAAATGAATTCTGCTGCGCCCGGATTGGTGCTGTTCAGATGCAGGAGAGCCTCCACCAAGAGTGCCGTGCGGTGCTGGTACAAGGGCGGTTCCGGCGTAGCAATGACATGGCTAAGGAAACAGCTAGAAACCGAGGGCGCTAATCGAGCTCATGTAACCCAATGCCAGGCGATGCGTCGGTGCACTCCGGATCGGCCCTCAAGCTGCGCAATGCGGCGCTCAAGTGCACATATGTAACCCCACAAGTTTTGCACTCTAAGGCTGAGCTTGTCTATGCGCAAGTGCAACTGCGTTGAGCATTCTAAAGTGTCTTCTGCGAGATCCTGGATGGCCTTGACTTTGACCATCCTTGCAGTGCGCGGCGAGTCCGGAGGTCCGGTCAACGAAGCCATGCGGGGCACGGCCGAAAATGGCTGCGGTGCACAGCGATGCTGTGTGATGCTAAAAAAGGTGCTATGAAAAAAAGACTGTTTGCGGGGCTGCCGCCCGTCATGCAGTGTGTTCTATGTTTGAGCATCCGTGGCAAGGCGGTGCGTAACATGACAACACATAGAAAACACTGCTGACTAAACAAACAAACGCGCAGCGAGCGACCCGACGATCACCTGACGGCTCGACGGACCTATAGTGCCAGTAGGAGCCCTTGTGCAAGATCTTGGGCGCCAGATCTCCTGGACCAGATGCGGTGGACTCACAATCAGGCACCCGGAACGCGGATTCATCAGGCCGGCAATCGTCGGATGGTGTCCGGTGGTTGCGGAGCCGCAGGCTCTAGACTCTATAGACTCTATAGACCTCATTTACGAGATCGAGTATGAAAAGCTTCGCCAGCTGCAGTATGCAACGTGGGCAACGGTGAAGGCCCTTTGGCTGTGGGATATTGAGAGGCCATGGGCTCAGCACTTGGAGGACTCTGCCCGCACAGGAGGACGAGGTGCTCAGTTGAGGGCTATGACATCGAAGGGTTCACCCTTTGCTCCGTGGTTTGTTCTTGACCGGTGGCTGGCGGCAGAGGCTGTTGACTTCGATGATCGGTCTGGCTGGGCCTACTTGAGGGCGATTCCGGGATCACGCCTGAAGACGATGAGGTTGATGACTTCGTCATGGATGACATCCAGTCTTCCACAAGCTGGATGATAGGAGAGTGTTGGCGCAGATTGACATCAAGCCCTCCCAGGCTGAGGATGTTGGAATGGTTGCTGGTGTTTACCGCGCTCTGCCATGGGGAGCTGCATGGCCGAGAGGAAGTCCGCCTGGATCTGGTTCAGAAGATGATGTGGCTGATGGTGGCGGCAAAGGCGGCTCGATCTTCTTGTGGAGGTCATTGAGTGTTCGCTATGATAGAAGGCCAGAAGGTGAGCGCGCGCTTGCTCCACCCAGCTAGCTGAAAATCAGAGAAGAAGCCCATCATGGCTGAACAGCTCTCCAAAACGCCCAACCGCATCTCGCGCCGTCTTGCCAAGCGACCTGCGACGACCGAGCAAGCTTGTTTCTGGCATTAAATTAGCTGCTCAACATGGGCGTGGAATGGAAGGTTGCCGTCGAGCTGCCCACATAATTGGTTCAGCAGTGTTCTCGGGCTGCAGTGTGATCTGGAATTCAAGGCAAGTCAAGGCGCCATCGGCCGAAGGCACCTGCATCTCAAAGGGCACGGAGTACATCTCGGGCAGAGCATGCTTGCAGACGACAGCCGCATTAAGACCTGCTCATCCATAGCAGGTCGTCGCAGTAGCGTCCCCTTGCCATGGTGTTCCAGAGTCTGTCCTGCCACTCGTAGACAGCCGCACGGCGAAGGTCATGGCGTGTGCACCACACATCCAGACGCAGGAGGTGGCCACTTTCGACAGCATCCAATCGGCAGCCCAGTGTACGTCTAAATGTTGTTCCCAGTCCGCGCAAATTTCTGTAGGCAAAACAGATCCGGCAGCTGGAACACGCCGCACTGGCGGAAAGAGCGAAAACTCACCCTCCGAAGAAGGCATGCATGCCTGCAGCAACCGTCACAGCCTGAATGCCATCGTGCCGAGCCTTGCGGAGGATCCCATGCAGTGATATGGCCCAGCCAGCCACTCGCCACGATGCGCCTCACGCAGGAATGGCCCGGGGCAGTGCGCGTACGGTGGATGCAGAGTGGACTAGCCAAAGCATTTGACTTCAATGCTGATGCAACAGTACGGCACATACCATCCGTCTCTTCGCACACCGAACTGCTTCTGAAGGGCCACAGGTACCAGCAGCAGCAAGACGCTGAGGCACCACGCATTTGCTTCCTCCGGTGTCAGACAGGTGGCCTGCCAAGTGTTTGACAGGGATACATACCATGCTATCATCAGAAAATAGACGGCTTCCGGAAGTCGCCAGCAGTATTGCTTCGCTTTGAAGTTTGGACACAAAACTTCACGGCGACCTCGTCTGAGAAGGGCAGTATGGCGCTCATACTCCGACTGCTCGGCGCCCCAGTCCGCATACATCCGATGGAAAGACACGGATGCCCTCAGCGAGCTCACCACACTTCGGGTCAGACGGGCTATCGCACCTGGCATCCCAACGCTTACAGCCCAACTTCGGACGCACCAGTTGGCCTCTGACCGCCGCAGGCCCGAACCAGAAATAGCGGCAGCCAACTCATCGTCGGCACACTGTTGCAGGCGCACCTAATCAAAGGACTGCGCTCGGGCTGAGCGATTTTGTACATCTGCAAACGCGGCAGACTTTCCCAGTACCAGACGGGTGGCCTGCCTCACGTAGCATTTGACATCAGCCGACCAGTGCGGGTTGGAGGCTATATACTCTGGCTGATGGCCTTCCGAAACGCAGGCACAAACTCACGGCGCTTTACTTTGATCCCACTGGTACTAGGAAAGGTACTAGGCAAATTCCTTTGGCCGGGGATCGAGTCCACCTTTTGTTGCACCTGCTGCAGACGCTTGCGGTCCGGCAAGAAGAGTAGGGCCAGTCGCCCCATGCAGCGGGCCGTAGATGTTCAACGGCCCGAACTTGCCAGTGCGAACGAACTGTGTAGCCACGAAGTGTCCGTAGGCATTGTCATCTAAGCCGCAGCGTCCAGTGCAGGAACCCTGCGATTGAATTCCAACGCTCGTTTGTCTTTCTGCTTCATGATGTCGACTTGGTGGGATGCCACGTGTCCTTCAAACAAGCCTTCGCGGCCGTGATGAGCACGGTACCCCTTCTCGCTTCTTGCAGCTGTGGCTCAAGAACTTTCTCTCTGGGCAGGCATTGGCCGAAAGCCGGTGGCAGAGGATCTCCAGTCTCTCCACTGCTGCCATCAGTAAGGAGGGTCCTGCTCGAGAGACCAAAAAGGCCATCTGAGCAGGAGCCCGGAAGACGTTGTGCTTTTCCAAGCTCGACCCTCTTCTAGGGTACGGTCTCTGCACGGGTCCAGGTGATGCATGACGGGACTCCATTCACTGCCAGAAGTTGCAAGTGGATCAGCTCGGCGACGGCGCGTTCCCTCATCGACGCAATTACTTCAGGAAAGAGGCCCTGCCAAAGATGGAACTTTGGGCAGGAAACAGAAGGCTCCCAACTTGCTTCGCCGCTTGCGTCCGGGCCCTTTATTTTAACTGACCAATGCCATGTCATTCGCTGCAGGCAAGCCAGCAAGGGCCACCAGAGCAGTTTCCGGCCTTCGGCCGAAACGGTGGCCAACAGGAAAAATCCACGACAGCAACGCCGTGAGAGAAGCCTCCGCAGCTTGGGCCTTACTTCCCAAACGTTTGCGCAGTAGACGGCCGCCCATATAAGGAAGACCGCAGCGCGGCCGACGACGTTGCCCAGACATCTGATCGGGGTATGGTACATGTCTGGCGTATGGCATACGGCTCCGCCCCACACCAAGAGATGCAGGATGCCCAGTAACGCACCTTTCAAAGGCAGCTCGAAATCCACTCCTCAAGCGACTAATTCTGCACAGGGCACAACAATATGGAACGTGGACCCAGGACAGCAGTACCTGGACGCCAGAGGCACCGTTACCAGGTTGATAGCACAGCTTGGTCACCCGGCCGGAAGGCCCTCCGTAGCACAATCTAATGCTGTTTTGAATCCCAGATCCCATGCACATGTGCGGCGCGTCGTGTCGCGCGACTTCAGCGCCGGCGTAAGCCCTGGGTCTTGGATCCCAAAGCAGCAGAATGCACCACAAACGCTAAAAGTTAAAAGTTCGATGCCTGGCAGTGGAATCAGATAGGGTACATAACTACACAACACAAGTCACAAGCACCCACCAGGCAAAGTTCCTTTTGATGTCCAACATTTTTCTGGATGTCTGGCAACATGTTTCGTTGCGCTGACTTGTTTGTTGATGCCTTTGCTTTGAGATCATGCTATTAGAGGAAGTGGCTAATGCCACCATGCAGCAGTCTCATTTCTGAGGTCCGTGTACTTGCCGCTGCCATGCTGCATACCATTCTCCCATCGACCCTGCCAGGCGCAGACGGGTCTTCAGGCGGCAACATCCAGCTATGGGGGCATGCTCTGGCGGTTGATTTGAGCTGTGGGGCGAAAGATTGGAGGCAAATAGCATAGCCTGACAAGTGGCTTACAGCAGGCAGCACTCTTGAGGAGCAGGGCCAATCCTTTTGGCTTCATTCTTAGTCTCTAGCTTGTGATGGCAACGTGTAGACTGCTGCGTAGGCTGCTCTTGAGCCATGGCAACTTAGTGCTTCTGCCTGCTGCAAACGACAAAAAACCTGCTGAGCAGTAACATCTCTCTCACAGACTCGAATATTAGAGCAGCAATCGTAAGATCCCTTGAAACTCAGCCACGTGCATCAACGATCCCTATTCTCCAACATGCCCAACTTCAAAGGCCTCGTATCGAGAGTGGCCCTCAAGCTCCAGAACTCCAAAGCCATGCCTCACAAGGGGAGAAATCAACGGTTGACAGTTGCAGGCTTCGGATTTCGGGCCGACAGTTCGCAGTCTATCTAGGTATGGTTTCGGCTCGAAGTTGAAGTTCCCAGGTGTAGCCCAAACCCTCTGAGCAGCTGGATGTCATGTTATGTTGTACATGCGCGGATCCCCCAGAGTGCAGGGTGATCGAAGGCTGGGTGGTTGGGATTGAAGGCCTGGGCGGAGGAATAGTGTCATCAGCTGTCTTGACACTTGATACCTGAAACTGCACATGAAGGGCCCAGAAACCCCGTACCTTTCTGCGGCGTAAGCAAGGCGTCCCGAAAGAATCATTTCAACAGCCGCAGCCTGTATTCCTGCACTGTTCAAAACCCTATATGTTTCTGTTTACTCGGCTTTCTGCAAGGATTGGGGTTCAAGCCCATTGAATCCTCAAGACGAAAAGAACACCTAGGGAAATCCGGGAGCATGGACTTCCGCCAAGCCACCACTCGGGCTGAGAATGTGTGGTGTTGAGAGGCTTGGACAGCTGTGTGTTTCGGCCACCGCAATGGCAGAGAATCTTATTCACCATATCCAAAGATCGAGTGGTTTCGTGAAGTTGTTGTTGCTTACCGCGCTTGCAGGGCCTGTTAAGTTCAACATCTGGTAAATTGCTGCTGAGGTTTGTTCGGGTATCTGCATCCTAACAGTTCCACCATCACTATCTCATATACCTTCATGCGACGGAACAGATGTCAACCGATCTAAAGCCCTTTCTCCTAAAGTGTACCTGAAGCCGAAGCTTTACAGCTTCCAACTTACTTTCTTCACGCAAGGCTCCCCCCCCTGTCAGCCTTCTACCATCATGCCACTGGCCACGATAGCTCTTCCCAGCAAGCTCTATGAGGGTGCCTTCGCCGTGCTTGCGACCTCCCCGGTAACCGGCAAGAGTGAAGAACGAAGTTAAGGTTTCAGTCTGCGGATGCCAGACACCTATATGCAACCGAGGCCTCTGCGGCCTGCACCCTACGGCCTTACACTGTTTAGCCAGGCTGCAAAGATGCAACCGGCGACTTTCGAGATGCTCCCATAGCTGACAGCATGACTCGGGAGAGCAGTGGCTGCTGGAGGAGGACGACCCGCGTGGAAGGCAGAATTGCCAATGTTTCCAGCAGGTTCGAGATTGGGGAATGTGGACCACGCAGTTCGGTCGATGCAAGTATTACTCGCAACCCAAGAGACCGTCGAAGATTGTTGAAGTGTAGGGCTTCCGGGTACAGTCTCTGAACTTCAGAACCACTGGGCACCGTAAATTGGGCTCCACCAAAAGACTGAGACTTCAGGCGCCGTAGTCCGAATTTCTGCAACACAGCAATGATCCCAATATGGAAGAACCGACTAGGATCGTGATGGTGATGCAGAACAGCCCAACAAGCTCTGGTGTAGGATCCAGCGCCCAGGACTACCTGCCTTGCTTCCAGTGCCCCTTGTAGACACATCCGTTTGCCTCGATCAAGGTTACAGGCTCAGCAGCTTGAGTCTTGAAAAAAAGCTATTGAGGTACGCTTAACTCTCATCGACTCACCGTGAAACTGACAAGCTGACGGCTCAAACTCCGTAATTTTGGTTCCCACGTGAGCAGATGCAAACTTCGAACGATAGGTTGGAGTTGCTTGGAGTCAGTGCTTCAGGCTATGGGGTTGCGAGAGGAGGATGCATCGCGGTCGTGTTTCAACCCCGGGATGAGGGGGGCTTCGGACTTTGAACTCTTGAGCTGCCGATATCGGCCTTCCACGCATTTTTGTTGCAGATCGCTCCCGAAGACATCTCAGCACCTCGTCTACCCCTCTGTTTTGACCTGCCCGCTGCTCCGTTGAGGACCCCCTTTCCCGTTGCCGGCATGGTCCGATGTGCCCGGTGCAGCCAACGGGAACAGAGCGGCAGACTCATCAGCAGATGCTTCTCAGCACGGGTTGGATTGCCCGCACCGGATATTCTTGGTGCGAACTGCCAGCCGGCTCGCTCGGACATGTGAACGGTGCGTGATCTGCGCATTGCATTGCCTTCGCACGGCGGGCGACCAGCAGTGTGCCGCTGACCTCGCCATTCTAGGCATGATGGTCGCACCAGCCGGATGTACTGAGGGCTCCTTCCCAAGACCGCTCTGAAGTCATTAAACTTCATACCCAGCCACCACACTCTGTCACAGACACACATAAAGACCTAAATCCCAAGCAGCTGGGAAACCGGAAAAAAAGCATCCATAAAGCCAAATAGGTCCTAAGTCAAACCCCTGACCGCTCAACTCGAAAGTCTACCAAGAAATCTCAAGCGGACCCGTGAGTTGTACGACGATGTGCCAGCAATTCAGACACCGCAACCTTAAGAGATATCCCCTAAACTGGCTGCCATGAGGCCCATTGGCGGATGCCATATCCGTCAAAATGGCCAGCCCGGAAGTGTCCCTGTCAAAGAGTGTTGGGGTCAACGGGCTTTAAAGCTGAGCGCAGTATCCGTCCCGGCTGCCTAGTCTGCGGCGGCTTGTAGAGTGGATCAAGACAGCTCGTTTCGCAATGTCTTAGCAGCCCTGCGACGCCACATCCGCTGAAGTGTCCTATGGCAGACAGTGACCGGCTGGCCCCAAGAGCTGTGTGAAGGTGGGAAGCCTCGTAGGTGTCAGTGCCCTCCGCATTAAGCGTCAGAACACCTGCAACACGCTGCAAGGGCTATGGATTCTGATGTTCTTGGCTTGCCAGCTTGTCCTATGGGCCATATGAACTCTCCAAATATTTAGGAACAAGAAAGCCAGTAAAATCAAGTCACTCGCCCCAATTTCCAATTGGAGACCGACTCAAAAGGCCGAAAAACAGAACAAAGCTGGACAACAGCTACCAACAATCAGACTAATCTACAAACCAAGTTCGGAACCCGTCGGACAATGCGTCCTGTCGAGGGACGACGGGGCAGGAAATGCAAGCCCCCTTCTGGCTGCATATTATAGAAGGCTGCCCAGCCTGAGGTTGGTACGAATCTCTATAATCATATGTGCTCGTATGGAAGAACACGGAAGTAGCAAGGAAGCTGTGCCAAAGTGTGCAAAGAGCCGCAGGGCCTTCCCGGCCTCGCGAGACAACGGCCCCCGCCGAGCAACAAACGGATCCAAGCCCTCCCGGCCTTGACCTTCCCGCAGCCCGTAGCGAAAACTGCCTGTCCAGTCCAGTCTTGGGACTGGCACTGACATGTTGGAACATGTTGCGAGTGCAAGGCTCTGTGTTTGGGGTTTCAAGGTGTTCTTCTTGAACTACCAGTAGTGGTTGCCGTTCCCGCTCGAGACAGATCCTTGTTACTTGAGCAGCTCCAGGTTCCATTTGTGCTCGCACCTCCACGCTCATGATCAAATTTTCGTGTCGTTGCGGTACAGGAGCAATCATGGAAGCAGTCCTCTGGCAAACAGAGCACTTTCGAGTGTTGCGTTTTCAGCGTTTTCTGGTTCTTTGAATCAATCGAAGGGGTCTTTCCGCTCGCATTGCTGTTTGCTCCTCCCCCCTCTACCCCCTCACCCTCCCCTCCTCCCCGTCTCCACCTCCCCATCTCCACCTCCCCATCCCCCTCCCCCTTCCCCTCGCATGCAGTGCTGTGTGCTGCACCGGCCTTTCCGCTGCTTCAGCGCTGGCTATTGAAGTCAAGCTTGTTTCTAACCTGATTTTTGGATTTCAATCAACCGGCTGAGAAGTTCTGGAGTGCACAACTGTTCGTGCTGTGATAAGGCCACGGACCCTGAGCGAGTATCTGAACGAGTGAAGATGCAAACACGTTAGTTAGACGTTGAACCACCATATCTTCCTAAACCCGTGAGATGCAATCTAGTTGAAGGATCATTACAGCCTACCGAGTCCGGACCCTCAGCCGGACAGGCGAGGCCTACATAGATGCTGCCATCTGGCATCTCCTCCCTTAGGTTTCGAGTGAGGGCAGCGATGGCGAGGCTTCCTTCATGTTTTGGAGTTTGCATGTAACATTCCGGATCACAGAAACATGCATGGAAGAAGGCCAAAAGCACGTCCCTTGACAAAGCTTGGGGTCTGCCTGTCGTGGTTCAGGATCCAAGGCTCAGGAGTTCCGGAGGAATGTATGCGTAAGCCCTGAGCCTCCCGTGTGGATGCACGAAAAACATCGCCAGCATGCCGCCGGACAGGCATCGAACTGAGGTGTGGGCCATCCTTGTCCAAAGCGGGGCCTCGACTGGAAAGCCAAGGCTGGTACATGGGAAAGCTATTTTGGGGCTGTGCCCCACTTTCAGCTTTCAACACTCAAAATCCAAAATGCGATGCAGACACGCCGGACACCAAACCGACGACACACACGAAACCTTCACCTAGAACTACCAGTCGAAACCTCCCTCCTCGACTCTTGCTGTCTCGCTCTCTGTCTCTAGAACGGAACCCCGGCCACGAACCAGGTGACATTCCTTTAACACCTGAATTTCGCAGCTCAGTTCGTGGTGCCAGGTCGCGACCGAGTGCTGTCACTTCTGGCCTGGTGATGGTAGCCGAGTTTTCTTTTGCTTGTACCAGCTCGGAGCTCAGGGACGTCAGGTTGGTATTGCGCATTCACAGTTTCGGCATTACGCTAGCTTCGCAGTAAAGCTTACGGTAATCATATGCGCGGAAACCTGTTGCCCTATAGAGGGTGTTGGGATACTTATGCTGCTATGTGTTGCTGAGGCACTTGTCATTGCGGAACGGGTTCTGGGATATACAAGTTGGATCTTGCGGGGGGCCTTTTCTGCAGTAGGACTTTCTTTTACCGGTGTTGCAGGTAGCGCCCTTAAACGAGCACCCTAACTCCGAAAGGTCACCTAAGTTGATGCTCGTAGGGTCGTAGGGTGAAAGGAAGGCTTGGGCTGAGTCCACGAAAACATGAAACAAATGTATGTGCAGTCTCCATCAAATGCCTCTTCCCACAATTCAGGCGAGACAAAACGATGCCGTAGTTTCGCAGAGCCGATCACAAGTCCTGAATCCCAATGTCCGGCGCCGTCCTTTGTGATTCAATCTGCTGCTCTGGAGAGCCAGTTTTAAGTCCAGAGGAAAACGCTCTTTGGAGGGCCCAACACCCCGATTACACCACAGAGCTTCGAAGCTCGAAGAGATCCATCACCCAAAATCAAGATCGTCTAAGCCCCAAGCCATGAGCCCTAAATCGTAAAGCTGCTGACCTTCGCCACCTCTGCCTCGACCATCTTGGAAGGCCTCTTGAGAAAGGTACTGTAGTGGATTTGTGCCACAGGGCTCTGAACCATACATCTTCACTGCCTCATTGCTGCTGTCAGGGTTTCGGGTTTGCGATCGAGGCCTGCGCAGTCCAATATGCAGATTCAAGGCTTCGTAGGCGGCTGTCGTTTGTCTAGCAGCTTTCTATTCTGAAGCTGCCTTTCAAGTCTAGCTTGTGTTCCCGTGACCTCCAGGAGGATGACAACGAATTGCGAACGGGGTCTGGATTTGGGGTCTTTAAAAAATGCAGCCCAGCTCCTGACCTACATAGTTGGGATGTCATTCCGGGATTTACAGGACCTGGACAAAATTTGCATGTAATCTATGTGCGCGCAAACTAGAACTGCGCTTTGTGCTGGAAACACAGTCCGGATCTTCGAAGCCACGTGTCCGATTTGATTCCTTGCAGCAAAGAAGCGGGCAGCGGATCCCATTGTGGGGAGCCAGCTTCGGTTTCTGTGCTTGAGCCACGGCAGAAAAGTATAGGTTTGCAAGGGGCTCAGGAAATGCCTGAAATTGACATGCTTGCCGTGAAACAGTGAATCTAGAATCTAGAGAAGCATGTGCATGCCGCGATTCAGACCCAGTCATGCCCTGACCACTGGAATCCATTACAGACACCATTCAAGTTGAACGGCTGCCCATTTGAAGTCTTTGCTAAACCCAGCAGGAATGCAACTCATGTAGAGTCCAAAGACAGGGCCCTTACTGGGGCTGCTCGACACCAAGTCTCAAGCCCTGTTAATTAGGAGCAGACATCTGGAAGAGATACTGCCCCCGAAAGATCCCTGCCAGAACCGTAAACCCAAAACATTCAATCAAGCAGCTTTCTTCAGAAGCCCAAAAGCCCTGAAGCTCTGTTTTCGCTACTCCAAGGCCCCTCCAATCTTTTGCGGCCGGCTACGCATGATATGTGCTGCAGTTTTTCGCCGTTGCCTCGGTATGAGGATTTCCAGCTTCAACCCACACGAAGTGGACTTTAGGTTTGGCACCTTTTCTCGAAGCATCCCTTCCGTTGTGAATTTTGTTGTCCAGCCGCTCATGTGGCTAGTGAAGGGGTGCAGCCAGCAGAGTTTGGTTCGGAGCATTGAGAATTGAATTGTATCTGAGAGCTATCTACAAGTTTGTCCTCTGCCTCCTTGTCGAATCGATTGCCGCAGTGGTGGTGAATGTGGCGACAAGAGTTGCTCGTAGGGCTTTGCCTCTACTTGCTTGCTGTCTGCAAAGTGGCTTAGCCATGAGGTTTGAGAGGTGCAGCCTTGACATGAAGCTTCAAGAGCTTCCATTTTCGTTTGATTTTTGTTGCTGTGTATTGACAAAACTCAGAAACCAGATCATACAGCCACAAAGGGCTTAGGGCGCAAACCTACTCTCATCCGCATAAGCTCAACAGTCCACCAACACTCAACTCAGGCCCCGTCAGAAGTCAGAAGGACCACTGCCAAACCGTGGCCACCCAACAGCTCATCAGTCCCGGCACTGACAACGCGAAACAAGGGAAGCCGGAGGGCCTAGAAGACCGGGGATTCAATGACATGATCCCGATCCGAAAACGAGCTTCTGAACCAGGCACCCTAGAATTTCCGAACCAGAAACCTGGAGTAGAACACTGAACTGAAGAGCTGTCTGAAGACCAAAGGCTCGACAAAGATCCGAGACCGACGCGCGAAGACCGAGCAGACACTCATGGTTGCCAACGCGGCAATCAGGGCCAGAATCTCCCGGGGGATTTACTTACAGCCCTGCCTAGGGAAGCCGGATGTAACAGACGGGTGTCGTTCTGAGGAGCATGTTGGTGAACGCTCTACAGCTTTCGTGCATAAGAGTTGTTCGGAAGTGGTCGAATAACAATCGGACCAGTGCGCACAGAACACCTGCAGCCTCAACCCCGTCGTTGTCCTGAAACCTCTCCACCTCACCAGCAGCATCATCCTCTGGATCGACCGTCATCATCACCATCATCAATGTCATTGACGACATCACAAGCAACAATATGTCAACGTCATCATCTTGTTCTTTGTCACCATCCCTTTCATTATCATCATCAACATCTTCACAACCCAAGACAAAAGCAATCAACCTCCTTATCCTCCGCATCATCAAATCAAGCACGACATGGATTTATACTAATAACACATCGAGAAACTCAACTGGACCGTGCAGACTGTCAAACTAGCCTTTGCCCGTGTCATCCCTGACCTGTCGAAGATTCGGCCGTGCACCCCACAGGCTAAAACCCAGTGCCGAAAACCTTCGTCCGAGCGTTGCCTTCTCTCCACGGATTTTCTGGCAGCATCAACTTTCCTGTCTGAGCCCAAGGTCTAAAATGGAGGCCTGGTTAAAGTAAAGTGAGAGTCTTGAGAGCCCGCGTTTATGTGGCGAAGCCTTCAAAAGCTAACTTATTGTCTTTCGCAGCAAAGCAACATAGCCCCATCAAGCCACTCTACCCTGCTCTCTGCCCTGTGCAGACGTTACCTTTACCAACCACATCATGCTTCAAAACAGAATCAAGCTCTCGCAACACGCTACCATGATTACGCATGTTTTCAACGGCAGACGCTTCTAACATGAAGGTTTAAGCCAGCAAAACCACTGTTGCGCCCGTCACCGATGAGTGGAAAACAGAAGTCTCATAACCTTTTATATATGATCCCGGCTGGGCCATCACTGAAGTTTCACAGGTTACAGCTAGATGCACTACGGTAACCGGTAAGTCAACCCTGCTCCTTTTGCCGTGGGGACTTTGAGCCATTGTAAGGTTGCGTAAGAATATTGCTAAGGGCAGCAGAAGTACATGTGGAGGCAGGGTAGAATCTACAACCCCCCTCGCCGTGCTGCTCCAGCTAAGGCGTCTACCATACACTGGTTCCAGGTTGCCCTAGGCTAAAAGGTGTGAAGGTTTGTGGGCCAAAGCGAGCATTTATAAAACAAAACGTCCCTGCATGCCCAGAGCAAAGGCGAGGAACAAAAAGACAATCCAGCAATCAATGCCGACGGGAGCGGTTCCAAGCGTCCCATTCGGCTTGCGAATACTGGTTGCCCCGAGAACGGTTATACTCGTCCAATTGGGCCTGAGTATACCCACGATAGCGAGGCAGCGCGACCACGGCCACGCCCTTCAGGGCTGCCTGGTGTTTTGCTGCGACCTGACGGTTTTGATCCGCGGATTGACGCTCGGCACCTGGGATGCTGTCAGTGATGATCTGGCCGAGCGGTCGTTCACCGTTTCTGAGCTGAGATAGACCTCTCCGTCGAAGGTGAGGATTCTTTTGGCGTTCTTGTTGACCGCCGCGATCTCGCAGAAGAGCCGTGGGCTGAGGAATGCACCCATGTATGTGACTCCCATTGGGAAGTCTGTGGTGTCATCCAGAGGGCGAAGAGTACGCATGGGCTCCACATCGCAGTTGGCATAGAAGACCAATTTGGCCGGACCGATTCCAGCGGAGTCTTCGGATTGATAACACGAGCCTGCCCGAAGGTGGCGCTGCTCCTCCGACCTCCCAGGGTCCGAAAGGATTGCATACGACATGTAATCGAATTTCTGCGTGTCCTCCATGTTGCGGCCTTCCTGCACCATGCGACCTCTGAACTGGTCGTCAGAGGTAAAGCGATCAGCAACCGATTCGTACTTCATCTTCACAGCCCGCTGGCGGCGATCGCTTGCATCGGATCGTGGCCGCCTCTGCGCTCATCTGTTCTCGCTTGCGGGAGAGATGACCCATCTGTCGGAAGTCAGATGTGAGTAGGGCCTCGATTGGCTTCTGGGACCCACTCGCGGTGGGGAGCCTGATCATGCCGAATTCTTTCGGCAGTACAGTGGTTACATTGCGCCGCATCAAGTTGATCTTCCGGAGTTATCTGCTGATATGCTGCGTCAGGACATTCTGTCTGTAAAGGTCTCCAGCCCCGGCCTGGATGGGTGGTCATATCCTGATCTCAAGATCTTAGCGCAGTATGCACCTTGGGTATATGATGAGCTCTGTTCCTTGTTGCGCACTGTTGAACGCACTGGCAAATGGCCTACTGCTTTGATTTCGGGTTTTACCACACTTATTCCAAAGAGTGCTGACCCTGTTTGTTCGCCAACGGACCTACGTCCGATAACAGTGCTTAGCAGCATTTATCGTGCTTGGGCTCGTATTAGGGCCAGACAGTTGGGCAAGCATCGGCAAGATGGTTGGGCTCATGATGGCATGTTTGGTGGTCGGCAAGGACGCAGTTGCGAACCTCTCCTTTTTCAGGTCGCCTTGGATTTGGAAGGAGCTTCTGCTGATGCTCTTGTGGGCGGTCTTTCCTTTGATCTTGCTAAAGCATTTGACAGGATTCCGAGAGAACTGCTTGGCCACATATTGCGTAAAATGGCTCTTCCTTGTTGCGTTTTACAGCCGTACCTTGCGATGTTGCGGACTGCCAGTCGTCGGTACAAGTTGGGAGTGTGCCTGGCTCAGGCTCAACCCGTTTACGGAGGGATACTCCAAGGTTGTCCTCTTTGCATGATTGCTTTAAATGCAATCATCAATATATGGTTGACGGCGTTGACTGCAGAGGTTCCTGGTTGCAAGCCTCGTGCCTATGCTGACGATGTTTCCGTTACTACCTTTTCATCTCGGAGTGGCGAGCTTATTGGGCGGACCAATTCGGTTTCTCAGGTGTCTTCCACGTTTGTGGCTGCCATTGGTGGATTGATTAATCTTCCGAAGAGTTTTTCGTTTGGGAATCAGTGTCTGGATGGCAATGTTCCGAATTTGGCACACAGTACATCTTTCAGACTCATTGGGGGGTCTATCGCTATTCGCGATGGTGGCACGCATGCTGCTACTGCACTTGAACTCAAGCGTCAATCGGAGTGGGCGGCTACTGTCAGGCGGGCACGACACTTGCCTGTTTCTTGGTCGGACCGCTGTGGTGCTCTTCTTCGTACTCGCACACAATTCACGTATGGCACGGGCACTCACTGCCTTCCTGAGACCACGACACGCCTGAAGAGTAGGGAAACTCTTCGGTCTGACGTCATGCGATGTTTATTGCGGCGTCATCGTTACGTGGCTAGCCCGGGCATGTATTTTTCGCTGGTGGCTTCCCCTTCTCTGAATCCTTACTTTTCGAGGGTGATGGATGGGCTTTTGGTTGCCTGGATGCCATGAAGTTCGCTGGCAACCGCGCGCTAGTCAAAGATTTGTTTTACAATGGTGACACCTTCAATGATGGTCCTGTTGCACGGCTTCGTCAAGTGGATTCCTTGTCCGGTTTTCGTGGCACGGTGGCGTCCATGTTGGAGATATCGGATGATGACTTCGGTACTTGGTTGCACGACACTCGCGAGGTTTGGCGGCGCGACCAGTGGCGCAAAGTTGCTCGTGACCGTGCGGTCTTTCAAAGGATCGAAAAGGGTATTCTGAAAGATGTCACTTTATGTTACCTTCGTCAGTTGGAGCAGCAAGGATGGTCCGGCCCTTTTGACAGTGGCACGTTTGCTCATGAGCAAGCTCGTGTGAAGGCGGCAGTACTTCGTTTGTTGCTTACAGGCGGCCTTTTTACCAGGGACCTGGTGTCACAGCACAAAACCAAGAAAGAAACTGTCTGTGATTGTTCTGTTGGCGGCCCTGCTGATGTTTTTCATGCCTCATGGAAATGCGCTCATTACGCTTCTCTTCGCGCTCCCATCAGAAGTTTGTCTCGACGTATACGTCGCAGCAAGTCCTGCTTCCGTTTTGCCACTATTGTTTAGTGGCGGCATGGGCCTCTTTAATAATATAGGGTTCCTGTTTTGGAGGGATATGGGTGCCGGAACTACTTATACTTTCAGCGGAACTATTTATAGATGTACCGGAACTATTTATAAATCTGCCCATTGCTCTGGCTGGCCTTCATGTGACCTCCGATAGCTCTCGAAAGCTCGGCTCGGATGTTTTCCTTTCTGAAGCTTGACTGTGAGTTCGGCATATCCACAAGCAAAGCGCAGACAAAGACAATGCCACGCGATGCGGATTTGATATGGCATGAGCAAACATAGCCCCATCCAGCAATCGTTGGCGGGCCAATGGCTTCTAGCTCCGCGAACCCCGAGGACACGTGTCTCGGTAGATTTTACTGTACTCAACACACCGTATCGGTCACCCGTGTGTTGCAGCATGTGGTGCCTGTACTGCGGTGATGTGCGGTGAGTGGGGCCCAGTGGCCGCGCGCAAGAAATTTAGATTATCATTTATCATTTATTATATTATAATTTATATCTATTGTTATTTATTCTGTGTACGGCCGAGGATGGAACCGATGATCAAATACTTCCAGTGGGCACGGGAGTATGGCAAAGCCCTCGGAGTCAAAAAGCTCGGGTCTTCGGAAAAGCCGATCACGTTGCTTAGATCAAATCAGATCTGATTTGGCATACGAAACCCACAGCCAGAAGCAGATCATTCAGTCCTGGAGTCCTGTCCGTCGTCCAACTCAGGTTGGTGGAAGGTTGCTCCGGCGCTGCTACGGCCACCTACATCATGAATCTTGCTTGCAGTGTGTTTCCATGTGGTCAGCTTGTATTTGCACGGGCGGGGCGAAATTATTATCACTAATTGCCAAATTCGTTGAGGCGGCAACTTGGAGATGAGTTCAACATGGAGTGGAAAACATCGGCGTGCCTCGAGAAAGATCCGATGAAGAAGCAATTGGTCCCTGCGCAATTTCGCATCGCACAGATGCTCATCCGCAAATCAGAAGCTTGCCTCTGCATCTGTGTGTGCAGAGTCAATTTGCTGAATTTGTTCCGTCTGATCAACTGAGTCGAGCATTTCTACAACGATGCGGGCGACATGGGCGGCCACTGCGAGCTGCATGACAAATGTTGCTGCATCGATGGTGTAGAAGACATCTACACGGCTGGACCGCCGTGTCAGCCGTACTCGCGACTGTCGTCTGTGAAGCGAAAGGCCAACTTCATGCCCTTCGACACCGAGGATGGACAAGCTTTCATATCCTGCTCCAGGCACATCCGAGCCTTGCGGTTTGGGGATGGAGTGCGCTCACTTTGGTGCCGTTGGAAGATGACAGGCCATAGTCCATAGTGTTCTTTCTAGCTGAGGAAGCCGGCGGCCGCCCGTTGCAATCATAGAGGAGGCCGGTTTGTCTGCAGAAACACAGGTCACAAGTAGTCCTGGAAAAGGTTCTCAGGGCCGAAGTTCTCGATGGCGACAGTGGCTGTGGCTTGGAGGAAGTAAAGGTTTTGGGTTGTAGGGCGTCAAGGTGTTTAAGGGTTTATTTACCATATCAAGTATGTTTTTGAGGAGAGCGTTCTTTGATCTAGGCTGCCAAGGCAGACTCTAGACTCTAGATCGATTACGACAATGCAGCTTTGAGCATTCGAACGGGATGAGTGCCTTCGGGCAAGCAAGCACGAAATCAGTCTTTAGACAAGCGTGCTTGCACCCAAGCGGTCGCATTTTTCGGTTCCCTCAAGCATTCAATCACTTCCCCTACTTGATTCCAAGAAGCTGCTTCAAGTCCTCTTGAGAGAAGATCTCGCCAGAATCCGAAACGAACACATCCAGGCCGAGTGCTTGCATGCGGCGTAGCTGCTGCTTGGCTCGCTCCTTGAACTCCTTTGATATGCCTTCCTCTTTGCTGGGCCGGCCGACCTGAGACGATCCACTCGAGCGATCCCCACGAGGGCTCCTCGAGGATGTTCGACCGCCTGCGGACGATTCGGCTTTTGGCCCACTGTCGGAGCTCGAGCGAACCCCACTCGGACCATTGTCGGAGGACGATCTACCGCCTGCAGATCCGCCGGCACTCGGGCCGAGCAGAAAGCCTCTTCTCATGGCGGCAGGTCAATCTATTCAGGGATCCCTTGAGTGATTGAAATCGCTACAGCAAGCAACCATGCTGAAGGGTCAAACGACCAAGGTACCCAAGTGACAGAACCATGCAATCCAAGCAAACAACCAAGGAAAAACAAGCAAGGTGCCCAACCGGCCAACCAGCCAAGTCAAGCGAGCAACCATGCTAAAACAAGCAAATCGACCAACCGACCAAGCCAAGCAAGCAACCATGGTGACACAAGGGTGAAACAAGCAAGGTGCACAAACGGCCAGCCAACCAACCAAGTCAAGCGAGCAACCATGCTACAACAAGCAAATCGACCAACCGACCAAGCCAAGCAAGCAACCATGGTGACACAAGGGTGAAACAAGCAAGGTGCACAAACGGCCAACCAACCAAGTCAAGCGAGCAACCATGCTAAAGCAATCAAATCGACCGACCGACCGACCAAGCCAAGCAACCATGGTGACACAAGACGTGAAACAAGCAAGGTGCACAAACGGCCAACCAACCAAGTCAAGCGAGCAACCATGCTAAAACAATCAAATCGACAAACCGACCGACCAAGCCAAGCAAGCAACCATGGTGAAACGATGGTGAAACCAGCAAGGTGCCCAGCCGGCCAACCTGGCCTGCCCCCACGGTACGTTAATTAAAGTGCCACAAAAGCGCCGGTACGTATAATTAAAGCGCCAGGGCTGCCCAGGAGTGACACTAGCAGCGAGCAACTGCCCTGCTGCTGTGCATGCTTGTCCTGCAGGAGAAGAATCACAAGGACTGACTCATTGAATGTGAGCCCTGAAATTGGTGCCGCAGTGAGCTCTGCTAGGGGCGGTGGGTCGGTGGGTTCTGAGCCTCCAAAATAGCTTTTCAGCCTTCTATCTAAGCTTTTCAACGAGGCCAAGCCTGAGGCCAAAGGCCTGGAGATCCGAGCTCGCTTCCTCTCGCGGGGCTTCTGATAGTTTAGCTTTTTAATGCTGGCAGCTCCAAGGAATGCAGCAGTGCCAGGCCCCAAGCCTAGGAAACAGGGTCTGAAGACATGGATAAAAATGGTGTTGCAGGACTGAGCCCAAATTCATTCATTAACATATTACTAACAGCATTCTAGTATTGAATACCATACCCCGGCTTCGCAGGAAGTGAAACATCTGTGTGTTTATACATACACACATGCATACATACATACATACATACATACATGTTTGTGTGTACATGTGCGTACATACATGGATATATATATATATACATATACATACACGTACAGCCCTCCAACACCCTCTGCACAAATAAATTGTACGCGGCCACTGTAAAAGATAACACCCCAACGCAACCCATATAAATCATCGTCATCATCATATAATCATCATCACCGTCATGACCATCATCATCATCATCATGGTCATCGTCGTCATCGTATGCTATGAGGCTTTGCGGGTTTTAAGGTTCGTAGGCCTAGGTCCGAGCTCAGGCCAACAATTCAGGTTCTGGGCTCTCAGCCAGTCTCGGGCCTTGGCTTTGGAGCTGCACGGCCTAGCTGCAGACTACTGGGGCCGGCTTGCAAGAAGGATGTTTGTTTGAGAAACCTAGGTTTAAGGTTTCCGGGTTGTCTATGGGTTTGAGCCTTAGTATGTGTGTGTGTGTGTGTGTGTGTGTGTGTGTGTGTGTGTGTGTATATGTGTATATTATATACATATATATATATATATATATACGAACCGCGGTTCGGGAGTTGGGCAGAAGATTAAAAACCAAACATGCAAGCCCTGAGCTCCCACTTCAAGGGCACCCCGTCTCGAAATTACTCGACAGACCAAAGTGGAGTTGCTTTTGAAAAAAGGAAGATGTTGCTGCTGCTGTTGTCAAATGCTTCGGTCGAAGTTGAAGGTGCATCAAGGGACACATTCCCAATCTTTCGCCTAGCAGGGCTGTGGGCTCGCAGGCAGACATTCCGGATTCCAACTTTTGCACGGTTCAAGCAGTCCTAAACACGTCAGCAGCACTTGCCGAGCATGCCAGCACGGAGATGCACGCGCGTGATCTTTCACGACGTCAGTCATGTGTGCATTTATCTGCACAATTCAGGAACACAGGTTGGCCTTCGGGATCTCCCCTTGCATCGCCTGCCCTTGGCATGGTGACATCATACTTGTCCCCTCGCTTCTTGGCCGGCAGTGTCTTAACGCCACGGAGGTTGCCTATTTGGCATGAACCCTAAACTGAAACCCGTCACTTTCAGCAGTTACATAGGTTCCGAATCCTCCCATTTGGCCTCTATTGCCGAGGCTGTGCCCTTGGACTGACCGGAGACGTCCACGGGCAGGTCAGTAGCATGCTGGGGGCTTTGCGCTCAGAGTGCCAGCAACAGAGTTCAGTGGGTGTTCTCATCCGTACCTTGGAGTTTGGGCTTGGCCTGGATACAGTTTCGGGTTAGCCTGAACCGTAACCCAGAGAGATCCCGTTCAGAGGCCCTAACTTAGTCAAAGCCCTTCAGGAAGGGCGAAAGGTTCAGGGTTTTGCTTTGGGTTGAGAGCCGTAATCTGTGATTTTACTCCGACGTGGCGGGGTAGTTAATAAAAGAAGGAGGGATGATTCTCTTGCAGAGCTGATGCCCTGGCTGAGTGCAATATCGAGTTGACCAGTGAATGTGCTCACAAGACCAGGACCCGGAAACCGCAGCCCTGCACTAGGCAACACTTGCTTTCAATTTTCATAAGCAACTGCAGATGCCATGGCAAAGTCGGTCCCTCCTCGTCCTGCTTGGTCAGCTCCTCCGCCGCCTCCTCCACCAGCACCATGTCCACCAGGAGGAGAAGCAGGGACGAGACCAGTGACACCGCCAAAAGCTCCTGCTCCTGTGCTTCCAAAGCAGCGAGATCCGTCATACGCAAGACGCCAGAACTTTATGAGAGATCACCTGTCCAGCTTTGACCAGAGCCTTAACGACATCCGAGCCAGTCAAGGTCAGCATACCCGTTCCTTGGATGACATCCGTCGTGCTCAAGATGCCCAAGGCAGGGTGTTGGAACAGGCCGTGCAACAGCTCCAAGCTGAGGCTTTGCGTGTTGCGAATGACAACATGAAGACGCAGCTGGAAGCTCAGGAACTTCGCCTCAAAATGGCACACGAGAAGGAGACGAGAACTATGCAGGAGAGGCGCAGAAATGAGGCGGAACGATGGCAGCAGGCGAACAAAGATTTCGCAGTATCTGGGCATTAGCTTGGAAGTTTGGTTTCAAGGTGTTTCGGAATCTCAAGTGTTGTGAGTCTTACTTATCGCCACGGCGACCGGTTATTCATGGAACCCAGATTTGCCTAGGACGCAGACAAGACTCAACTGGCTCAGATCCGGAAGCTCGAGGCGGAAAACGCGAAGCTGAACACGGAAAGCAAGGAGCAAGACCGGATTAACCGCACCTTGCGAATGCGCCTCGAGGACAGGGCTTTTTACCCCCTTCCTGACGGGCTTTAACTTGAACTGTTCCAAGCTGTAAGCTGGTCCGAAACGTAGCCCAGACTCCGATGCACCGAGAACAGTACCCTTACTTAGTTACACATTGTTGTCCCTCCCAAAGGTCAATGGTCCGGATATAGGGTGGGGCCCCCCCTCCCCCGTGGTGTGGAGTGTGGGGTTCCTCTTTTCCTGTGGGGTGGTTGTGGGGTTTTGGGGTTTAGGGTTTTGCTTAATTAAGCTTTTGAGTTTTGGGTTTACAGTTAACAAGGGCTTAGGGAAGATTTGCGTTGTATGCTCTGCTGCGCTTTAGGCTTAGAGCCTGCAGTTAGGTGGGGTTTAGGGTTGGGTGTAGCGTTTTAAGTACAAGTTAAGGTTGCTCAAAACAGGGGCACGTGCTCTGCGTTATAGGGTTTACGGCTTGCTTGCGAAGGGCTTGCGCGTGAGCCACCCCTATCAGACCATACCATTGGGGGGGGGGGGGGCTGGGAACGCCAGACGCCTGACCATATACCCCTGCAGGGTGAAGAGGCGAAGGTGAAAGAGCGCGATTTGCAAATCAGCGAGATGAAGGCGGAAGACTAACTGGATTGCTTTGGATTGGATTTCTATTGCACAGTCCAAGTTGTGTATCGCCCCTAAACCTAAGAATCCCCGAGCTTGCAGTGAAAACTACGAGCTCTTGAAAATCCAGCTGCAAAGACCATGGACCAGGCACCGCCAGGCCGGTTGGGAGGGGAAAACCAACTGTTGCGCATTAGTGCAGTGGTGAAAGTGCAATTGAGAATTAACATTGAGACTTGCCCCGTCAGGAGTGGAAAGCAAGCGGCAGAAAAAGACACGCTGACTGGAGCTTTGCTTCAATTGACATTGCCCATCAGCAACCTGCCCAAGAAGTACAACACCTTCGTCGGTAGCGGTGGCGGCCAGCTGTCCGGAGGTGAGAAGCAACGATTAAATCACGATCCAAGCTGCAAAGCAGCATACCAGGCACTTTGCCTTCAGCTGCTCGCAGAATAAGCTGACTTCACTTCCGGCAGAAGAGCAAAAAAATGCCTGTTTCTAAAGCCTAAAGTCTAAACCCTGAACTGCTTCCAGCCCGAAACAAAAAAATTACAAGCTTCTCGTTAAGGGGTCTTCACCCAAAGCATCAAGTGCCGCTGCACTGCTACACCTTGAAAGCTCAATACACTTCTTTGGACGCTTTAAAGCCTAAACCATACAGCCTAGCCGACTGCGAGACCCAAGCCCAGAACTCTGAGCCCCAAACCGTAAACCTTAGTACGCAGCCTTGTGGTACCAGTGTAGCCCGAGTATGCTATTCCGATTCTCGCAACATGTGTCTTGAATCTCTTGCTGTCTCGCAGGACCTTTGGATGATTGGTGATTGGACTCTGAGGACTGCGTTCCGATTCTCGCAACATGTGTCTTGAATCTCTTGCTGTCTCGCAGGACCTTTGGATGATTGGTGGCTGGACTATAGCTACCTGAGGACTGCATTCCGGTTCATGTTCGTCTTGAAAAGTTTGCTGCCTCGCAGGACCTGTGGATGATTGGTGGCTGGTCGGATCCAATTGGAAGGACCGATGCTTGCTTTTCCGTGCTGTGCTCGATCGGAGAATGGTGCATGGCATGAAACTTCATGGTGTCCTTTGCAGTGATGATCAAGCCATGCATGTCGCATGCGAAGCACGAGCAGGTTCTCATATGGCAGCTTCAGGGCTTAGGCTACATTATGGCAGCTTCAGGGCTTAGGCTACATTATGGCAGCTTCAGGGCTTAGGCTACATTATGGCAGCTTCAGGCCTTAGGCTACATTGTGGCAGCTTCAGGGTTTAGGCTACGCCATGCTGCCCATCGAAAGCCGATCGCAAAGAAGGGTGCGGAGGGACCTCGAGGTTGCTTCCATTGGAAGCGGCCCGGGGCCCTTCGTGAGGGCTCTGCCCTCGCACGTGTCCTGGCTCCAATATATATATATATATATATATATATATATTTGCATCTTTGGTGGGGTTTAAAGGTTCTAGGGCTGTATAGGATTTTGGGTTGAATCCTAAACCCGAAACCCTAAACTCTCAGGTCATCCCGCCTGACATCGGGGCATTGGTGCCGCAGACCCCCGTCCTGGCCGCCCATCGGGGCAGTGGTGCCGCAGACCCCGCCCTGGCGGCCTTCAGCGTCCCCGTTGCATATGGGGCCGACAACTCCACCCCCTGGAGTGAGGCTGACGGGCAGATGGGTGTCGCTCGGCTGACGGTTTAGGATTTAGGGTCGACGGTTTAGGATTTAGGATTTAGGGTTTATATAGGGCACACACACACACACTAACCCCTTGAGGTTCGAGACAAGTTCCGGCCGTTACGACGGGCGGGGCCGTTTCATCGAAACGGAACCGCCATGGGTTCGCGGGGCGCAGACGCCGCTCCTGTGGGGTCCGCTGCGGATGCCGCCCTCGCGGCTCTACTTTATTTTAGGTTTAGGGTTTAGGGGTTTGGGCTTTAAGGGGTTTAGGGCTTAGGGAAAAACAACAAAAAACACAACTGAGGACGCCAAGCATCCTCATGCTTTCGCCTACGTCGCCGGCATTGATGGCTACTGGGCCGGCGATGGCAACCATCCACGAGCTGCCGCTCCTTGTCGCCAATAATCCGGGCCCATGCAACGCAAAGCCATTGTCTAAACCCAGGCCGGCCACGGCCCACGGCATTGGCGAGCTCGGGGGGCCTCGTCCACAGATCCTTGTCTCAAGCCTTAAACTCCAAACCCTGAAAACCTCAAACTAAACCCAAGCTAAACCCAACGCAACCCAGGCTGCAGCTGCCGATGGCCCCGACCTCGACATAGCCTTCGACGGCCCCAGCAATGGGAGCCGAGCGCCTTGTCCCAACCCAGATAACACCACAAACCTTAAACCCGATCAACCCAGGCTGGCAATGAGGACATCGATGTCCCCGGAGAGCCGGGGTGCAGCAATGCCCCTTGGCATTGCACCCAGCCCCCGCAAACCTTAAATCTTAAACCCAATGCTTTAACCGAGGCGAGTCTTCCTGGCCGCACCCATCGGATCACCGGGCGGGGACATGGGCGGATCTGGCGATGTGGTGATGGCCTCCCCTTTTGAAGCACAGATCCTTGCCTATTTTAACCCAAAACCCCAAACCCTAAACCGCAAACCCTAAACTCTAAACCTTAAACCCAAAACCCTAAACTCTAATCTGTAAACCTTAAACCCTCCAAACCCCTACCCAGGCAGCCACCACCGAAGCGATCTCGTCAGCTGATGTGCTGCGTAAGCGATTCCGAGCCGGGCCTAGGTAGGGCGAGGATTTTGAAAAAAATAGTAAATAAGATCCTGTGAAGCCCAACAAGGGAAAATATAAAATGCCCCAAAGCTGTCGGCTTCAGACCCCGGTTTCCTTTACGCCTTGCTTCCACGCAGGACCGATTCCAGTACGTGGCTGATAGCCACACCCTTAAGCCGGGGGCCTGTGGAATCCAGCCGTGATTTCACACAACTTCTACCGGTTACGGACGAGGAGCTCGACAAGATGTACGGCAGCAGGGCTGCCGAGGTGAAGGCCCACAAACTTCAGATTGGAGAAGTGAGATCGGACCCCAACCTGCCGGGTGGCTATATTTACCTCGTGGCCAAGCACATCATAGAGAATGGAGAGGAGGAACGAAAGCGACACTTGCCTTCATCGGTTGGTTGGTTGTTGGTGTGTTTCACGTACTTCAATGCACACATCTACAATCTCCCGAACCCGTAGTCATCATGCCGTGCCAGCTACTAATAAGGCAAGGTGGCAACGATAGCACCACGTGTCGCAACATCGGCCCCCGCACGGGGAGCCGCAGACTCCGCGACCTCGGGTGCTGGTGCCCCTGCAGCTGCTCCACGTGCAGACCCTCCTGCCACTGGCACGCCGGCTCCCTCGACCAGCAACGATGAGCCAAAACCTCCTCCGCCAAAGAAGCCAAAGCTTACACAGGCAGAAAAGGCTGCCAACATGACGCCTTTGGAGAAGGGCAATGATCTTGCCAACCGTGGTCTCGCCAAGAAAACCACCACTGAAAAGTATATCACCATGCTCAAGTGCCTGACCTTTGGAGCTGGATTGGTGGAACACCTGGGAAAGTATGTGAATCTGTGGCAGCGACTCGCTTGCATTAACTGAAAGTGCTTCTGTGGTTGTGTCATAGTCCTGCAGATGTTGATCATATTTAAGGCAGCTCTACGAGCAAGTGGTTCAATTGACACAGAAGAAGATTGACGAGGACCGACCGGCAATAGATTTCAACAAAAACCTTGCTAGTTTCACCCCTAAAACCCTACACCGTGAGCCTACCCGAAAATCCTGAAACCCCGCGATACCCGGAAAACCTACAGCCCTGAAGACTAATGTTTTTTCTGCAGGAAAGCCCCTACATCCCGTACGTCACCAAGTACGTGCAGCTGCTGAAAGATTTCGAGGATGTGGAAAGTGCTGCTTCGGCCATGGCCAAAAGTGCAGTTCCCAAGGCAAGTGCAAAAGCCAACTCGTGATTTTCCTGGGCTTTCAAGGCTACATGCCAATTGGGCTGGTAGTTCTTGAAGAATGGGGAGCTGAAGGGTTCCACCGATCGATAACGATAGTGTATTCACTCCTGAGATGTAGGTGTGACATTCGATCCCGGAGCCAATGACAGCTACATCCTTATTTCCATGGCACCGATGTGTGCCTGTGTATCCTGCATGGATACTTGGACCAAAAGGGGCAAACCGATCGCCGGCAAACCGATCCAGTCGGTTCTGAGACCGGAAGCGAAACAATTCTTCGCCTTGGTCCATGCACGATTGTGCCTCGTCGTGTGTGTGTGTGTGCGCACTTCTGTGACTCATGCGCAGGCGACCCGCCGATCCAGATGAACCAGTGGATGATAGGCCACTTCGGCTGCAACCCCATACTGTCGCCTTGCTTCATTATCGTGTCAGGCCTGCTATTCCTGACAAAAGGCTTCCAAGTTTCAACACGTGTCTCGCCCGAGCTCTCCGATCTTTTTCTCTCTCTCTCTCTCTCTCTCTCTCTCTCTCTCTCTCTCTCTCTCTCTCTCTCTCTCTCTCTCTCTCTCTCTCTCTCTCTCTCTCTCTCTCTCTCTCTCTCTCTCTCCACAAATGCTCCTGGAAACATTTCCATAAATATTTCTCTCTCTCTCTCTCTCTCTGTCTCTCTGTCTCTCTCTGTCTCTCTCTGTCTCTCTCTGTCTCTCGTACACACATTCTCAAGACGTGCCCACAACCTACGATGGCCAAGGAATGCTGCTGATATGGACAGTCATGGTGCCAGACTTCTGGCCGAAGAGGTGGGTGGAGGTGCCTCTCGTCTGCTCACGCAGGCTGCACGTGCGTGAAATCAACTTGTCGTGTGAGAGCAATTCAGTTTGCCGCCGTGCAATTGAGGTTATGTCTGTAGCTCGTGCCGCTGCGATCACCGCTGCATTTGTCAAAGACGGTGTTCGCAAAACCTCTGCCAGAAAGTTGGCGAAATCATCGAGAGACAGAGACCTATTCAAATGGGTCAAGCTTCCTTGGGAGCCCTACGAAGTCAATATCCCTTTGATAAAACGTCGCTCTGCAGACAAAGAAGTTATGGACGAGAAAGTGGGTATTGTGCTGCCCACTGATCTTATCTGCCACATGTACGACACCGATGCCTTCGCTCTATGCATATTTGGGGATTCGGGCAAGCCGAGCCTGCTCTCATACTGGCAATCCGAAGACCAGGATTGGCTGAACCGCACCGGCATCTCCTCTGCTGACTTGCAGCATTGCATACCGCTTTTTTTCCACGAGGATAGTGTGCCGAGCTTCAAAGAAGAGAGTTATACATTCTGGTCGTGGGCAGCGCTTTCCTCTCGTGGGGCATGGACGAGTCGTAATTGTATTGTTGGCCTGCCCTCTTCACGTGTGCTGCTGCAGACAAGGTCTGCTGTCGTCTCTGTATTGAAATGGAATTTGGATGCATTGGCACGTGGCACACACCCGGAGGTCAACCACCTGGGTAGACCGTGGCCTCCCGGCACCCGTGCAGCGAGAATTGCCGGTACTCAAATTGCAGGCCCATACTTTGGTCGATTTTCCTGCTGGCAGGGTGATATGGAAACAAGGGCATTGGCACATTGTTTGGATGGCAGACATTACCGACACTGACACGCAGCAGTTAATTCCAAATCCTAAACAGCCTTAAAACCCCTTCCCTTCGGCCAGCTGTGCAACATATCCGGCCTATCTAAGGATGCAAACTTATATGCGATCTCTGCTTGGCTCAACGGAGCCCTGGACTCTCATACGGCGACTTAAACGACAAAGCCGCCTGGCGACGATTCGGCGACGGTGGCATTGCTGACGAGGCAGACCAGTCGCATTGGAAAAACGTTGAGGGATACGATCGGACCAGATTATTCCTCGACAGCATGCACATCCTCAACTTGGGGACCATGCGAGACATCATTGCCAGCATACTGGTCGATTGGTTGCAGTCCAAAGAATTGCACAGGCATGCTGGGATTCATGTATCACGAGTTTCACCAATTGCTTCTTGTTGGTTGGGTTGGTTGTTTATGTCATGCTTGATTGGACGTTGATGATGTCTATCATGGATAAGTTGAAGCAGGTTCTACGGCTTTCCTCCAACAGCGGAAGCTGACGAAGTTCTCCATCGCTTTACATTCAATGCTATTGAATCAGCCCGGCTGCACAAGCAGGACTTGAGCATCAAGCCATTGACACGCTCGAGCTTGGGAACGCCGTCGAAAACAGATGTTGTTGTCGGCTACCCCGAACTAACCTCTCGCATCAAAGCAGCGAGGGTGAAAGTGCTTTTGCAATATATTGCTTTTGTTGCCTGCCAGATGGAAACCTGTCTGCACTTCAGACACTACTGAACGATATGTATCATTCCACATCCATAAAGACCCCACATGAACCCTCGGAGGAGTCTCAGCTGGACGACTGCTCGGATGAAGACTTCTTCTGGAAGCAGATGCGAGCCACCATGACATGGTCGCTTGCTACATCCATGCAGTTGTGGTTGCAGGGTGCTCGCACCTTGGCAGTCTTATTTGTCGCTTGATGGGCTTCTGCTTCATGTGAGCTTGATGGGTTGATCGCGCTTCGTCGATGCTTGCTTGGTCGATGTTGCTTGGTCGGAACTTGCTTGGTCGATGTTTGATACTTGGTCGTAACATGCTTGGTGAATGCTTCAAGCATGTTGTCGTGTGCTTGCTTGGTCGACGAATCTTGCTTGGTCGGAACTTGCTTGGTCGATGGATGATATTTGGTCGGAAGCTTGAATCATGTTGTGGTGTGCTTGCTTGGTCGACGAATGTTGCTTGGTCGGAGCTTGGCTTGGTCGATGGTTGCTATTTGCAGCTTCTTTTATACTTGCTTGGCCAATGTCGTCAGTCGATATTGCTTTGGCAGAATTTGCTTGGTGGAGGGTTAATATTCGTCGGTTGTGTTTTGCTTGACTATATCCAAGGTCCTTTTCTGACCTCTGCTCAAAAACATGAAAGCTACCGTATGCTGAGACTGCATCTCGGCAGCTATCAAAAGCTTGCAGCTCGAGCTCTTCGGGAAGGACGCACATTGTACAAAATCAGGCCGAAAACCCATTATTCCCGCCACTTGGCGGATTGGGTGAAGATCACCGGCTGGAATCCTTCGGCCAGGTCGTGCTTCCTGGATGAAGACCATATGAAATTTTTGGCGGCGGTGGCAGCGAGGCTTCATCCCAGGACGTTGCTGTTGAAGTTTGCCAAGAGATACTCCTTGAAAAGAGTTCTTTCTTGGCAGAAGGAACGCCAGGATCAACAGCCAAAGAAGCTGAAGCGATGAGAGCCCTGCCGGCCCGATCGAAAAGTGTGTCAAGCCTGTGGAATCGTTCTTGAGGACTAGTGTTGGTTGTAGTGGTCCCCACATGCCATTGGAGACTGCCAGTGTGACCAGTATTGGTCGTGGCGTTCCCGTGTACCAATTTAATTGGATATTCTGCCAATAGGCAAACAAAGTTTCTATGTTTGACCCAAACACCTAAAGCCCAAACCAAACCAATACTAACGTACCGGGGGGGGGGGCTGGTATGTTAGTTGTTATTGAACGCTTTAATATACGTACCGGGGGGGTGCTGGTATGTTAAATATACGTGCCAGGGCTGTCCAGGCTCCACTTGAAGTTCATGCACAGACCTTCTGCAGGACGTGATCGACCAGCTTCGCCAGAGTGTTGGCGCTGGTCGAGACCTGACGATTATGATGTCGAGGGAATTCAGCTTGCAATACTTCACTTGCTGCAAAGGTGCCGTCTGCCAAGCGAGATTTGCTTGGCCTTGGCCCCGCGACCTCGCACGATCTCGGCCGCCTCCTGCATGTCAATGTGTGCAAAGTGCTTGCGTGATGAACCATGGTTGAAGCCCCAGCCTGGAGGGAGCCACTCCTGGGTCTCCTGGCTGAAGTACCAGCTGCCCGCCCTCCAGCCTCTGCCGTCTTTGTCCGGCCAGCAGCAGACCAACACTTTAAACATCCGGCTCGGGCCTCAGCCATGGCGGTCCCTCTGGACCATCGATGCCGGAGGCGGCGGTGGCTGCTCTTCTCCGGCGGCCTGCCAGCAATCATTGTGGCAAGCAGCAGCAGCAGCACCACCACCACCACCACCCCCACACAATCCAAAAAAAGCGCCTTCATCTTCGGAGGCTGCCTTGGCTCGGCCGGCTTGCGCGACGATGATGCCTGTCACACTGTGTGCACATGCATGATATGCGCATCGACTCTACTCTGTGAAGTGGCAGTCCTCCGCGGCTTTCGGAGGCTGATGCTCTTGCTTCTAGAGACACCTACATGTATACAAACACACGAATGAAGCCTCCTGCTTTAGCGGCTCCTCCGGCAGAGGTTGCTTTGGCCGGGGGGTCATCCTCTGCTCCTGCATACATGCATAACAAGAAGCTTGACTGCAGGAGTATATCATTTCCAAATGCTGCCTTCGTCACCAGCTTGTCTGACGACCCTCTGCTTGGCACCTGTCCGTGGACAGGAGTGCCGACACTTGACAGCCGCCACCCCTTTTTCCCTGCCACCGACCAATCTGCCTTGGGTGGCGGGAGATCCGGCTCCCGAGGCTTCAAGACCTGCACATGCATGACATCAAACGAGCCAGCAATGGATGCATTCATGTGGCCTCTGCCAATCTTTTCTTCGGCTTCGGCTTCAAAAAGCCCTCCTGTCGAGCTTGCAAACAAGATAGCCCCAGCATACAAGACAGGCCGACCACATTTGCCTGCTTTACGGGCACATTCTTGCACTTCACCTCCTCCTTCTCGTCCTCCTGCTCGGCAAACAATGCTGTGAAAGAAATTTGTCTAAAATCGCAGTCCTTGGTGTCCTGCGCTGAATAATCTGCCGGCTCCTCACACAAAAAGCATACACACACACACAGACACATGAACATGAACTCTGTCAAGGGCAGTCTTGGGGTTCGACCGCCAGAGAAGTGCTCTGCGCAACCAATGCTGTGAAAGAAGTTTGTCTAAAATCGCAGTCCTTGGCGTCCTCTGCTGAATGTGCTCTGCCGGCTCCTCACAAAAGGCGCACACGCACACACACAGACACATGAACATGAACTCTGTCAAGGGCAGTCCTGGGATTGCTCTGCCGCCTCCTCACACAAAACACACACACACACACAGAGACACATGAAGATGAACTCTTCAGGGGCAGTCCTGGGCTTCTCTCTTGCATTCCTGGTCCTTGATATGGCAAACCCGACCTGCCGAAGGTTTTCGGATGCAATACCTTTGCAGCCGTTAGAAATGGTTGTAGATGGCGTTTGGAGCCCTTGGATCCCTGACCCCAATATAAAGCTCATGTATATGCATACTACCCATATACATATGTGTATACATATACATATGTATATATATATGTGTGTGTGTGTGTGTGTCGATGTGTGTGTATATTATGCGTACATACATATATACATTAGAGAGCTCTTCCGGAGTCCAGCCGTCGGTCGGAGCAAAACTCCTGCGCCGAATCATCTCCATGAGCACCTTTCATGCTGTGCGGCGGCGCATGACATGACAGTGCAGAAGGCAGGGCAGCTCGGGTCAGGGTGGCGCCCCCTCGGGTGGACCTAATTAAGGCAAGGCCGCGGTTTTCGGGAGCGTACAGGGACCTAGAAGTTCGTCGCGCACTCACTTGCAAGCAGAGCACTCCTATGTCAGGGCGGAAGGGGTTAGGGACCTTGAACTATCGCTCCTTTAGTAACCGCAACTTGCTCTCTACGTCTAAGCCAACGGCCCATACCCGCGGGCTCATGCAAGATGGAGTGTCTCCAGCATTGCAAGGCCCGCGTTTTCCGAGCTTGCTCTGCAGCACGGAGCTCCCCAGAGACCTCGGAGATTAAGTCTCTTACTGCGGCGCAAACCTCGGCGGACCAAGGGTTCTGCGGCAGGCCCAACCTGGCGCAGAGAGTCTTAGCCTCAACTTCGCCCTGAGCGCGGCGAGACTGGGGCCGAGCCTGCCACCTTTGAAGTTCGTAAGCCCTCGCCAACCGGCGCCTTATCTTGGTGATGCGCATGCTGCCAGGCTGTCGGTCATTACCCGATCTAGCCCAGAAACGAGTTTTCCAGCAAGGAGTTCTACCTTTGGGGCGGTTGACATGGAGGCCAGTACGAGAGCCCACAGCAAAGCCCGCAGACTTACACGTGCGAAAAGCCTGGCAAAACATGTCGTGAAGGAGTCCCATAAACATATCCCAAGCTTCCTGCACAGCCAGGGAGCCCAGGGCAACCTGGCAATCGAAAGCCTTAACCGCATCTGAAGCAGTCCATGCCGCATCAAGCCACTGTCTCCAGTCTTCAGAAGAGACGTCCTGTGGCTTAACCCAAGACACCGAGGGAGACAAGAAACCTTGCTGACAGTCCACGACTCCAAGTGGCACACTGAGCTCAAGGGCTTTGTGGTCACTAAAGACAAACGGCGCAGCCGCCGGCAGTGCAAAATCAAGAGGCCTACTGCTAGCAAACCAATCAATCTCCCTGTCGCTACTCCATCGCGTACCTAGCCCAGTACTCAAGGGGGTGCCGCCATATGCCTGCAGCGTGCAGGCGATGGTGGAGTCTCCGGGTATCTCGTTGGCGTCGCCACAGGCAAGCCACGCAGAGCTCGCGTCTTTACGCGTCACCTCAAACAGCTCCTGAAGTCCACGTGCGACCTCACCTTGCGGGTCGGCCAGGTCACATGGGGGAGCATAAAACGTGGTAAGCCACCAGTCCTCAACGGTAGCACTAAGGACCTGTGAGTTGGAGGACACGTGGTCGGGCCCAAAGTCCGTTTTCAGGCGCTTGTCAACGAGAAGAGCCACACCACCCCGAGCCCGAGTTTCACCCCAGCGACCAACAGAGGGAAGCCCCGGAGCAACCTTGCCCCTAAACCCAAGTTTGTGAGCGTGACGTTGGAAGGCACCCCGCTCGTCAGGGAGCATGCGCGTTTCTTGCAGAGCCAACACAACTGCACCCTTGTAGTTACTGTAGTGTTTAAGGGCGGCCCATCTCGTGCTTTGCTCGCAGCTAAGGACCAGCGGGCGTCATGGCTTCTGCTGGCTCCTCTTCTTCTTGCCGGGCACGTACGTGGTGTTCGTCAAGTCAAACTTCATCATCATGAACTATCGCTCCGGGCTCCTCCTGGCCTTGATTTTCGTCGAAGGCAAAGTCCTCCTCCTCGGAGCTGTGGTCGGAATAGGGTCGCATCTCTTCGTTGTCCGAGTCGTAGTAGTACTGCTGGGCTGGCTCCTTGTAAGATGGCTTGCGACGCCGATCGCCATCCTGATCAGCCGACCCTTTCCGATGCGCGAAGACGGGTTCGCCGAAAGGCGATGGCATGCCGGGCAAAGGCGAAGGGGAAGGCGAAAGCGAGAAGTTGCGGGCTTGAGCCCCACACTCAGCACAACTCCATGTCTCTAGCTGGAAAGTCTCAGACACAACATAGCTGCTGGTTTCTACCTCTTTTCTCTAAGGCCGGAGCCTGTGTTTCGTACTTGACTACCGCACTGATCACGGCGACCTCACTTTTAAGCCAGCACCCCTCGATGCCGCAAAGCGGTCTATGCTCAAGGAGTTTGAAGAAGGGAGGTTGCAGCTTGAATGGCCTTGCGCAGCTGCTATATAGAATACAATGCATCTCCCTGATATATACCTGTAACCATATAACTTCAACCTGAAGATTTGTAAAGCCTACAGCCATAAAATTAATATGTTTTGCAAGCTGCTCCCACTAGACCACTTCGGCGGGTCCCGATTCCGCAACTGTGCCGCGAAGCCTTGCTGCAAGTTCCCTTGCTTTGCATCGAAGCTACAACCTGAGTCTCTAGGCTGAACTCGTATGCTTCAAAGGCTTCTGGCTGTGAAACCCGGGTTTGGACCCTAGCAGCAAGGCTTGTCCACCACAGGCGAGACGGCTCACTCGTGTAGGATGTGGTCCACCAGCTTGGCCAATGTGTCCGTGCTTGTCGCGACCTGACAGTGGTGACGCCGAAGGAACTCATCACACAAGACTTCACTTGCTGCAAAGGTGCCGTCTGCCAAGCGAGACTATTTTCTCGGCTGCCTCCCGCATGTGCTCAAAGTGCTTGCGTGTTCATCACGAGAAACCATGGTTGAGGCTCCGACCCAAGGCTGGACTCCGGAAGAGCTCGTTAATATGTATATATGTATGACACAGAATCTACACACACACAAACAGACACATACAGACATATGTATATGTGTAGTATGCATATACATGAGCTTTATATTGGGGCCAGGGATCCAAGGGTTTACACGAGCCTGGCTGGCGCAGCTGCCCCGTGGTGGCGTCGCCTTCGCCGCCCATGTCCTGCCAGCAGCAGACCAGCAATTCAAATTCCACACGGCTCGGGCCTCAGCCATGCAGTCCTTCTCCACTGGAGGCTTGGATGCCGAGGCCTGCCAGCAATCATCGTGGCAAGCACTAGCACCACCACACCTCAGCCACGCAGTCCTTCTCCACCTTCGTCGAGGGAACTGGTGGCCTGGCCTGCAAGCAATCATTGTGGCAAGCAGTACCACCATTACACAATCGCCTTCTTCTTCGGAGGCTCCTTCGCCTCGCATGGCTTGCGCACGGATGCTGCCTGTCACACTGTGTGCACATGCATGATAATATGCACATCGACTCTGTTCTGTGATGTGGCAGTCCTCCGAGGATTTTCGAGGCTCATGCTCCGGAGACACATTCTTCTGCACCTCGCCAGAAACACACACACATACAAACACTCGCGAGGTTCACATCTTCGCGGCAGCCCAGAGCCTGCCTTCAGAATCAAAGATGTCTCCTTCCATCCTCCGCCCTCCCAGTCTTGGCAAATCCAACCTGCGGACGTACATATATATATATATATATATATATGGTCACCCCCCCCCCCCCCAAGATCTACATCCGCCTCTTCCACACAATTCCACAGGTTGCTTCTCTACATTGGTCGACTACTCATATATGCCGAAAACACCGTAAATTCCGATACAATTGTGCTTTACTCCATGTGCATGCAAACAGTACTGCTACAAGTCGCGGGTTTGATATGTGTAAAAGTCTGGCGCCGAATCTCGGCAGCAGATTTATGGTAGTTTATATGTTGGAGAAGCTGAAATGCTGGAGGGCGTGCTATTTTTGTTCAGGTAGTACTAAAAAACCTCGTGTTTTTTGCGTTTTATGGTGTGTTATTTAACGACATTCCTCTAATAATGAAAATACTATTGTCTTTCTTACGAGAACGTCTGTGTGCGTGGGCCATCTCTTTCCCGCTGCTCGTGAGCGTCCGATTCTGATGCGGCCTAATAGCTCTAGCATTTGATTTATGAGTTACGAAACACAATGAGCTCCTTTCATGTCTTGTCCGTAAAACATGGAGGAAGTCGAATATACGGGCGCATTTATTTTTGAAGCAATACTCCAATAGTTGTTTTTTGCCTCATAAAAAATGGGAAAGCTCCCTTGGAGTTGGAAAATTCATGTGCATATGCGGGCGCACAAGAAGGCTCGTCTGCAGCAAGAAGTAAGAGAGCTCTTGCAACCTTCCAAACATGAAGCAGGACTAGTTACGACTGGCTGCATTGATACGTATCAATCACAAGGCAGGGGCTCCTTAACCTTGTAAAACAAAGTAAAATGGCACTTCATGGAAGAAAACTCCTCTTTATGTTGTGAGTCGATATTAAAGGCAGCCATGTGCATAGCAATCGCTATCTATTTTTGAGGGTACTCATTTGGGCCATGAGTTTTCATTCGGTTAACTCTTATTGATGATGCTGTCCTATACCCCGGAGAAGATGCCGATCGCTATGTCCATGGCTGTTTCTCTAATTGCTGTCATAGAACGTAGCGGAAAAAGTAGCTCTCTTCAATCTTCAAGCGACACTCCCCAGATGTGATCAAGAAACAAAGAGAAGCTTGCTTACTGGTATCTTTTATTAAACGGGCAAGAGGCATAAGACTTGTATCGGTTTCTACACCTCCTTCACATCCTGACAAAGCGATACCGGTCTTCTGTGACTGTGGTTTAAACGCTGTCATAGTTCGTATCACAACATGAAAAAGAGCTCTCTTCAGTCTTCAAAGACTACAGGTGACATCGTAGAATTCTCTTCTGGGTTAGCAGGAATCTTCATGTCTCTTGCTTGATAGGTATGAGGATGTCTCATAGGAAACCGAATAGGAAGTCTCCATTGTTTCTGATGATAGCAAGATGCAAACAGTTTCCCACAGTCTTCAACATGAAATGAATTAAGTTCTAGATAGGCTTGCGCTGCTACAGTGATGGATCTGTAGGCGGTGCAGCTTGCCGAAGAATGGCCAAAACCATTTTCGAGAAAGCTCAGGTACTGGGGCCAGTGCTGCTGGTGCCATAGATCTACCAACCAACGAAAACATATATGAAATAAACTATGCAACGACTAGGCCTTTTTCATACTTACCAAACAAGAGTAATGAAAACCGTTGTTGTTCCAGAAGACACATAAATCATTACTTCCAGTCCTTGACAACGGTTGAAAGCACAATTATCTTGTGATGCAATATATCCTGTCCTGGACATCAGAAAACACTGTGATGCTCAAAAAACTTCCAAAATTTCCAGCCCTGAAACTCACGAAACACTGTACTGCTCAAAAAAATCCCAAAATTCCAAAATTCTGGCATCTATGGCCAGGCCGGGGGCAGATTCCTTAAAAGTTTGGAATTTTTTGAGCATAGCAGTGTTTCGTGCGTTTCAAGGGTTGGAAAAGTTGATTTTTTTGAGCATTACATGTTTTGTGCGGTTGAACCGCACCTCGTCCGGGTGGATTTCCATGGCTTCGTGTGCGGCAAGATTTCAATAGGCTTGGAGTCACACTTGATTGTGCACAGGTGCGCACCCATCACATATCGCATGTCCCTCTTCACTAGACCCTCTCATAAACACTCACTCGCTCAAGATTTCGGCTGTGGGAGAACGAGACGGACCAGGCGGTTTTGGTTTTTGGACCAGCATCACCAGGTTTGGGGGCGGACAAGACACGCGCATCATGAGCATCAGCGGTGCTGCTTGGCAGTGCAATAACTGGAGCCGCTACCCCATGACCTCGTTGTTGAGTGGTGCATTAAGCAAATTCACTTCTTTTTGACCATGATCAATCTCAAATCTGACCAGGCGGCTTTTGGTTTTAGGACCAGCCCCGAAGCCGACTGATGCTCATGAGGCCACGGCTGATGCTCATGTTTCTACACGTCCTCGAGTTTCCAGATTCCAGATTTGCAGGATAAGTTCCAGATTCCAGATTTCCAGATTTGAAGGCTCTAGGTTTTCAGATTCCAGATTCCAGATTTCCAGATTTGCAGGCTCTAAGTTTCCAGATTCCAGATTTTCAGATTTGCAGGCTCTAGGTTTTTTCCAGATTCCAGATTTCCAGATTTGCAGGCTCTAAGTTTCCAGATTCCAGATTTCCAGATTTGCAGGTTCTAGGTTTTTTCAGATTCCAGATTTCCAGATGTGCAGGCTCTAAGTTTCCAGATTCCAGATTTCCAGATTTGCAGGCTCTAGGTTTCCAGATTCCAGATTTCCAGATTTGCAGGCTCTAAGTTTTTCCAGATTCCAGATTTCCAGATTTGCAGGCTCTAAGTTTCCAGATTCCAGATTCCAGATTTCTGGAAATCTGGAAACCTTAGGGTGAGCAAATCTGGAAATCTGGAATCTGGAATCTCTGGAAACATAGTGCCTGCAAATCTGGAAATCTGGAATCTGGAAACCTAGAGCCTGCAAATCTGGAAATCTGGAATCTCTGGAAACATAGTGCATGCAAATCTGGAATCTGGAAACCTACGTACTGCAGAAAGCCGGAAGTCAGGAAATCCAGACTCCGAAAACCTGCAGACGTAGATCTTGGGGGGGGGGGCGAGCATATATATACACACACACATGCATACTTGACTGGATTGCTCAGGAATGTGTAGTTTTGTAGGGTTTGAAGCAGTTTGTAAGTATTGGGTTCAAGGCTTCAGGCTTTAGGGCTTATGAAGGGTGACACACTGTATAGAGTTTCCGGTAGTGCATGCACATATAAGTATGTGTGTATAATATTTGTATGTATGTATATATATATATATATATATATGGTATCCCCCGCCCATGGATCCAGCTTTTTCGTGTGTTTGAGAGCCACATCACACGAAAATGGAAGATCCTTGAGGGGAGGGCCTACCCGATGGACCGTTTTGTGGTTGGGTGAACTCCACCCTGGCCCGATTGAGTTCAAACGGGCCGATTGAACTCAATCGCCCCGCCCCCCCCGATTGAGTTCAATCGGGGCCGATTGAGTTGAATCGGGCGCCGGATTGAAGATTGAAGATTCCCTCGAAAAATTTGCCGCGAAATCTTCAATCTTCAATCCGGCCCCCGATTGAGTTCAATCGGGGCCGATTGAGTTGAATCAGGGTCGCTTGACTGCAATCGCGCTTCGTGCCAAGTGGGCGGGGTTTCAGGTTCAGGGTTGAGGAGTTTGAATGTGGTCTATGGTTATTATACCAGCAGCAACTGTCCTCGTCATAGTCGTAGTTCGGATTTAGCAGTTGTGATGCCCACTCCAACCATTGTGAACTTGTGTATTCTCGATCGGGCCATATGGATGTGGTGTTTGAGCGCGCGTCGTCGCTTCCCGACGAGATGATCGCAGACATTTGAGACTTTACACGTCGTGTCTGAGTCCAACTTGTTTACACGATGCTGATGCTCATAGTGCTTGCTAAAAAGAGCACATGTTCTAAAGTGAAGAACCTCAGAACCATGGGTATCTGTATGAAAGTCTTTAAGATGTAAAGAAGGTGTATCGTGCAAGGTGTTCTATATGCTCTTGTTTTTGACTTCTTCATTGGGCACATAGCAGGTACAGCGCAGAGTATTCTGTAAGCTAGTCTGTAGGGGATTGCAGATGATATTCTACAAGGCCTATAAACGGCCTAGTATGTAACGTTGTTTTGGGCTCTTTATCGGGTACTCCATAACGCATTGTATAAGGGATTGTGCAAGGCATCAACATGAACGTACAGATTATCTTATTCTATAACGTACAGAATGTATAGGCGATACGGCTATAGGGTACTCAAGAAGGTATATATGAGGTATATAGGGGATATTCTATAACGTATTACCTAGGGTCACCTGTACGAAATTATTTGAGGTATTCTCTTCGCCTCCTGGATCACTCCTAGAAATCCCTTACTACCCTTACCCAATAGGCTGCTTCTTTATGAGGGGTTCTCAGATCTTGGGCTCGTTGAAAGATTATCTGAAGGTATTCTTACTTCCCAAATACTTATGGGGGTGTAAAAAGTTTAAACTTTCGCAATAAGATTACCTTATTAGAGGCCAAAAGTTGAAAAGTTTGGTTTCGAGCCACTAAGTGTTATATGGGTTCAGGGTATATATACTGTATACAAAGACTGTCATGTATAGCCATATGGGCATTCTGTAAGGTCTTCTATAAAGTATCCCAGACGGTCTTCCATGAGGCGCGCGACATATAGAGGGTACGGTGTGTTCCTTTATTTCTATGTTGTATTCTGTGAGGTACTCTGGATATTCACAAGATATACGGGCTGTGACTGAAAGTATATGATAAGGTATTCTAGAGGCTCTAGGGTATTCAATAAGGCATGAGGATATTCTAGATCAGTGTATTCCATATTAAAGGTTTTAAGATACATGGAGACAGTATTATAAAGGATACCCTATAAGATATTCTATATAGTGTCTTGTATGGAGTGTCCTATAGGGTATGTGTAATATAATGCGTGCGGTGTTATATGTGTTCAGGGTATATATATATATATATATATATATATACACACTGTATACAAGGACTGTCATATAGGCCATAGGGGCATTCTGCAAGGTCTTCTGTATTCCAGACGGTCTTCCATGAGGGGCACGACATATAGAGGGTATTGTGTGTTCCATACGGTATTAGGCTCTAGGGTATCTTCAATAAGGCATGGGGGTATTCTATATCAGTGCATTTCATATGAAAGGTTTTAAGATACATAGAGAAAGTATTCTAAGGGACATCCTATAAGATATTCTATATAATGTCTTGTATAGAGTGTCCTATAGGGTATGTGTAAAATAATGCGTGCGGGGTGTATCATATATAGGTGGTCTTGTATACGGTATGCGACAAGATATTCAGATGGATTTCTATAAGATATAAAGGCTATGAGAGTGGGATTTTGCAAAGTATTCTAAAATGTAATCTAAAGGGTGCTATATTGGTGAAATACAAGGTATTGAACCCTGGAAATATCGATAGATTTCGTGATCACGAACATTATCTATAATCTAGATAATCTAGATGCGTCTTATATATGGGAGGTGTAGAAATAGGGTCCTCTTTTCATATCTGTACTTGTCGTGATACGAGGTTATATGGGATGACATAGCTTTGCTCTCCTGTAGCGTGTTACCTTCAGAGCCCATGCTGCTGCATGCAAAAACCTATACACACACAGAACATGCAGGCAAGCTTGCGTTCTTTTGCAACGCGAGAAGAAGCCGTACGCGAATGTATGTCGCTTGGAAAAACTCAGGGTGTATATGAAGGGAATGCAGAATGTAGGATCTATATCTGAACAAATCGAAGCGTATTTCGTGAAGGATTTATAAAGAGAAGGGAGTACGTTATAAAATATCAACTATTTATATATGTATATATGTATATATGTATATATGTATATATGTATATATGTATATATGTATATATGTATATATGTATATATGTATCTACATGTACAGCATGCACCTACATACAAGAAGTATTGTACCCATACAAGTACAGCCCCAAGAGCCCAGCCTTTCAAAGGCGGGTCTGCTGATCTCTCCTCGTTCTTGAACAGCAGTTGGCCTGCAGCACATGATGACGTCATGATGTCCATGTGGTCCTACTTGAGAAATCCCAAGCCTTCTTTCGAAATAATACGCCAGCCCTTCTTCCTGTTCCATGACATAGTGGCCTTGTCGTTAGACCAGCACCCATCCTGCCGGTGCAAGTTAAGATCAAGCCCTCTTGCAGTAATATTGCACTGGTTCACACGGCCTCGGTCGGGAACATACCTGAGTTGAGGTCGCCCTCCTGGAAGGCCCATTCTTCTGGCGAGTCCTTGCAGGTCAGGGCCAACACACTGCATCTTTCTCGCGTGGGTGCCCTAAATCCTCGACGGTCCCGGGCGCAATCGCAAATGCAGCTGTGGCATGCCATGGCTTCGAGGAACCCAAAAGTCCGAAATGCCCTTTGCAAAAAGTGCCTGGAATCATTTTACCTAACTTGACATGTGCCACAAGTTGTGATTTGCCACATGATGCCATGCAGAAAGTTTGAGAAACTGCATGGAAGCCTTTTACCTAACTTGACATGTGCTACAAGTTGTGATTTGCCACATGATGCCATGCAGAAGGTTTGAGAAAGTGCATGGAAGCCTTTTACTTAACTCGACATGTGCCACAAGTTGTGTCACATGATGCCATGCAGAAAGTTTGAGAAACTCCATGGAAGCCTTTTACCTAACTTGAATACATGATGCCATGCAGAAGGCTTGAGCTTCCAAGCTAGATGCAAACAAGCATGCACATATCAGCACAATGAAGCACATCATGCCGAGACCACATGCGCTTGCAATCTGTCTGACATTTCAAAAGTGCAAAGCAGTCGCCACCGACAATGTTTTTGGCTCGTTATGCAGCTCCGAGACCGACTCCTCTGTGAGACACTACTCACATGTGTGCCAGCAGGATTACCGACTGGCGCAAAAGGCGAAGCCAAGAGAAAATGCATTCAGCGACCAGATCTTAATTAATCAGCCAAGCAACGATACGCTGCTGCTCCTGCCCACAGAAGATACATTAAGTCCTTGCATGGCAGCAGGAAGCAATGAGAATTATGTCATTCCAAATGACATGTTCAACATCGTCTGGACCCTGCCCGCGAGCAAGCTGCCCTGCAGGCGAATATCAGTTTGTGGGTAATGTGATCGTTCTTGGTGCCACGAGCATTATCGGCTCCACGGGGCTTGGGCTGCGACTGTAGCAAAGCCTTGCTTCACATGCTTCAGTGCCTGACTCATCAGCTCGAACCGTGCCGCCTGGAACCCATCCATGCCTGGACTCTTCGTGGGAATAGAATCAAACAGAAAGCTTTTCGCAGCCTGCACTCTATCTAGCCTACAGCCTCTAGCCCTGACAGATGTCGCGCGACAACACTCCTAAGTCTGCTTGCGCGCGGTTGTTAAGGCCACATATCCTTCATAGGCACGGCAATTCTGTGTTTTCTTGAATGCTTTTAAATGTGAGTTCCTTTGCCACCGAGGCTTCCTCGGTAACCAGGTCTCTGTGTGCTTATGCTCTAAGTTTCTTTGCCACTTCAACAGCGGCACCACTTCAACAGTGGCATGGCCGATGGGCAGCACAAAGCCCTAGATTCTAAACCCTAGCTAAACCCAAAGGTAAACCTTAAACCCTCATGTCATGGCCACTCGAGCAGTGGCGCCACTTGAGCAGTGGCTCTAAGCCCGAAACCCTGTTAAACCACTTGCGCAATGGCTTTAAACCTTAAGGCCTGGGGTGTTAGGGTTAAAGTTTCGGGTTTAGGGTCCTGCGCATTCCATATATAAGCCCGGAACCCACGGTTGCCGATGTCATGGCTGCCCCGTCGCATGCGTGTCTGGCAAGAGCACCGTTTCGGGTTGGGTTTCGGGCAAAAGGAGGGCGGGAAGCTAGAGTTTCATCATGTATCCCAGCGCTATCTACGGGTCGCCGGGCAAATGCATTGATCCATGTTAGGATGGGCCAACTCAAACCTAAACATTTTGCCATAGTTGCCATTTACTGCTTGTTTATTTAGCTGCCCGGGAACCCTAAACCCTAGATCCTGAACCTATACAAAACATGGGTTCCGATCCATGTTGACATACATGTGGGTTTAAGGGGTAATCCATAGACTTTTGTGGGTTTCAGGGATTTAACCTTACAGCCAATCCAAGTTCAGGGTTTAGGAAGCTTGGGGTTTGGAGTTTAAATGACCCAAGGCAGCCGGAGTCCATGGCCTGCCGCCTCGTTTGCCCAGCAGGGTCCCTCTGAATGACTCTGGCACAGGAACAAAGGAGTTTGAGGCTTATGGTTTGGGGTAGAAGAACACAAGAGACACAAGTGTTCTAGCAAGGAACAGCAACAACTACAGCAATCGCACTTGTTTTCCTTGAGCCAAATGTTCAGTTGATGAGTCTTCGTTCATACACTAGGAAACATGCCCAGGGAACGTGTTTTCTCAACTCCCCCCTTTAGGACATGTACGAACGCTTCTACGAGCCTGTACAGATGCTGATATGTACAACAGTCTACGGCTGCTTGAGCTTGAAGCCTAGCGCTTGTAACAAGTGACCGTCATCAGGACTGATGTTGGTCGAGTCTCTGATTGTAAAGGCAACTGCAGTGAACCTAGGATTGCTGGTGGCAATGGACAAATGCCAACGCCTTGGATCGAACCTCGCAGGACTCTTAAGGAAGAATCCTCGTAAGCGAACACCTGGTGCTGGGCAAGGGGAGTCTCCTTCAGGATCCTCAACCCACAACAGCGGTTCTGTGCACGGCGTTAAACTCACAAGGAGATTCTTAGAGTTAGGTGCGTTGTGCGAATCCCTATGCATCGGTGTCATTACACCTTCTTGCACGATTACGGTGGTAAATGTGTGCGAGGGCATCAGTTGTCCAAAGAACCTAGTGATAACGGCAGTCGCTTTGGGAAACAATCTTGTCATATTCCTTACACCAACGATGCCACCATGTACGAAAGCACCTGATGCGAAGGAATGAACACCTTCTGCAGATTCAGCCCTTGCTGATTGCTCTTGCGGTAGGTAAGACAACAACTGCACGAGATGCTGTTTGTTGATGCGCTGTGGCAGGCTGCCAGCAAACGCTTCAGCACGCGCTATTGTGTCTGCTAAGATGATGAGGGCTTTCTCCTCTTTGGGAACAAGTTTAAGACCTAGTTGGACTAGCATGACTGGCCATTCACAGGGGTTTATTACCTTAGTAAGGCCGTTAGCTATCTGCTCCTTTGTGGGGCAGTACGTCGCAACTGCTGAGTCGTTATCAGTTTGCTCCGACATCGAGGCGCTGTTGATGCGGTGCACTCTACCACAATGCCTCAACTTAGCGCTGTAACCGCTAGCAAGAATCGTAAGCAAGGAAGTTGTGGTGGCTGTTTGTCGTCAACCCAAACCTCCTCAGTAGGAACAGCTATGGGAATTGCATAACCGGGAGTGCGGTTCTTGATCTTCTGATACTCCAGAACAAACAACACCCCTTTAAAGCTCTTTGGGCCCGAATCGTATCTAAACCCAGCGAACAAACCCGGATTCGTTGAAGGAGCTATCTTATCCCTCAACGTAGGGTCAACACGATAATGCACGAGCTGTCCCAACAGAAGCTTGCGTCCAGTGAACTCCGTGCCAACTGCGAGGCAGTGGCGAGTCTGATCTTTGCCAGCAGCAATGTGCTTTGCAGATAACATTGTAGCCGCGTAGTCTACACTTAACGGCCAGAAGTCCGGAACGACCTCGAAACCAGCACCTAAGTGCGTAGCTCTCGCGATCTCTTCAATGGTTCTGATGTCTCGTTCAAGCTGTGAATTGTGGGGAAAACGATTTTCAAGCGTACCCTCATGTATGAAGCCCAAACGCTTACATGCAGCCAGAATCTCAGCTGCTTGATCGGATTTGCACATGACGGTTGTTCGATCATCATATGCTGGGCCTAAGAACAACAGAAGGTTTCGTGAAACCGAATCCGTGTCCCTTTTTGCAATCGGATATGCTCTAATCCACCTTGAAAACTCATCGCGCACTACTTGGACTGCATTTTCTTTGCCGTCCTTAAGCTTTCTTACAATGATGAAGTCAGTGGCGATCCTTTCCCCAAATTGTGTCACCTCGGGCAGCATCCCTCAGTCAGCGAGTGGGTCCGCGCGTTTCGATGTGACTCGCTTGCGATACATTCTGCTCCCTTTGGCATGTGGGGCATGCCGGGTTCTTTGGAAAATGGGACAATCTATGCTCAAGACTCTGCGCCTCTTTCACAAGCCTCCGATGCCTAGAAAGCCCATCCTCTTCGCCTGACTCTCTTTCTGAATCTGCCAACTCGCCATCACCTGGTGGCTTTGCCGGTGGCGGTAACGGTGGCGGCGGCACTAGTTGATCGGAATCTTCTTCGGGAGCCTTTGGTTCCTCTATTTCTACGGTCGGATCGGGATCCCTAGATCCTGCGGCTGTTGAGCTAGGGACTCCGGGATCATAGAAGATTTCACGTGGCTCCGAATCAACAGTGATTTGTTTTGAAGTCTTTGACGAACGGGCTGAGTCATGCATCAACTTCTTCTGGGCCGGCATAGCGAACTGAACCTCTTCGGAGAAGATCGGGACATTACCTTCTACTCTAGCTGCCTTATGTACCCGTGTTTTATCAGCTGATAACTGTAGTGCGCCCTGAGGCGCAAAGTACGGTAATTCACCTGGCATCCAAATGAAGGCATAGCCCTGACTGACGAGCTCGCCCATACTCCGAACAGTGGGGCAACTATTCAGCACATAGCTTTTATGATGCCCAAAGATAGCTCCAACAGTGTTGAAGGTGCTACTACTTTCCGTCCTACCGTTACCCGTTTCAAAGGATACTGGCTCATCCTCGTGACATACGAGGTCATCGGGACAAACACCCTGAGCCCTCAACGACTCAAAAGAGGTCAAGCTGCGACCTGCACCAGAATCCGCTATCCAGTCAAGCTTATAGCTATAACCCGAAGCCCTTTGACCCCCGGCTGGCAACGAAAGAATGGCAGGCGCTGCGAGGGATTGCGATGTCCAAGCTTCATGTGCAATCGCAGAAAAGTCAGGACAGACAAAGGTGGCAAGTGTAGCAAGCGCTTTGCAAACGGCGTTAAAACCGATACGCAACAGGCTATTGCGGGAATCACGAGTGGCAGCTTTGCCAACACGTGTTGCATTTCCGACAGCTCTCCCTGCGGCCGTTGTTGGGAGTAGCAATGCTACCGCGGCTGATGAAGTAGAAGCTCCCTTGGGCTTGCTGCTTCCCCCTGTCTCATGTGAGAATGGACAGTCTTTGCCTCGGTTGCATGTTCCTTTCGGGAAGAACACACATGGTACGGTAGCTTTAGCCTTAGCGCTTGCATCCGCCTTTGGCGGGGGACCCTTTGGATCGCCTTTCCCTTTTCCTTTACCTTTGCCTTTATCCTCACCGGATCCGTCACCCTTGGCTCCACCCTTAGCCTTAGCCTTGGATTTAGCCTTAGCCTTACCTTTTGGTGTCCCTTTGGGAGGCTTTCCGGGCGCTGCTGGAACGGCGGTGTCCTTTGCGGGAACTGCTGTTGCAATCGACTTTGCCTTTGCATTAGCATCCTGACCCTTAGGCTTTGCCGTGGTCTTATTCCCTTTTCCCTCGGTTTCTCTCAGCATTGCTTCCCTAAAGTCACGCTCGTTGGCGTCTTCACGCAGCTCTGCCAAGTGATCTGAGAATTGCTCCCAGAGCCATCCGAACGTTCTCCTACGGGAAGTTGGGGAGGAATCCTTAACTTTGTCAATGATCCTTTGCATTCCCCTTGAACTCTTAATCTTAGCATAAAGCCACGAAAATAAGGTCGCGTCAGACGGCCAGTGCTCAGGGGCTATCCCATTCAGAATGTATTCGACTCTTTCCTTAAAAGTCTGCATCTGATTGTATGAGAATCCGTCCAACATTACAGCCAACAACGTTTGCTGTGTGACCGTAGCACCTCTCACCCGATCTACGCGAAACCTGCGCGAAAGCATTGCTATCATCGCTCGACCAGATGGTAAAACCCCATGTGCATGCGCCCTCTCAATGTACGCCTGCACTTCAAGCCCGAACTCCCCTTTTGCGTGGGGGATTGATCTCGACTTGGTTGCTGCTCTCCCCACCAGAGCTGTATTGAATGTAGGTGTGGCTGGCTAGCACTCTCCACAGACTGGACCCTGTCTCTCCCTCTTACTTCCACACGTGCAATCCTATGCAGGCAGAACCGGCGGCCGTTCCTTTTGCACTCACTGCCGGCGGCGGTTCGTCTGTGCAACGGGATAGCTCTGATTGCTCAGGATAGAAGACACATATAGCACTTAGCTATGGGCATTGACTTGAGCCAAACGTTGCGTTGGCGGTCACATAGAAAGGTAAAGATGAGGGATGCGTAGCATGCCCCCTAGAGTCGAGGGACGCGTAGCGTGCCCCCTTCTCTTGCACTTTACACGGTCTTGCTCACAGCTCTTATAGTGACACCTTAGAACTTGACAAGGCATCGCAGTCCGTTCGCACCCCCCATGAGTTGCGTCTCCGACGCTGCTCACCCGGAAGATGGCACGATAGGACAACAGAAAATGTTCCGCCGCAACGTTGACATTGAAAATCAGAGCTTTGCATCCCAATTAGAAACGTTGTGACACTCATCTACGTCAGTAACGATCCCCTGAAATGACAAACGAATCAGGCGTCACCGAAGAAAGAAGCATTCGCGATGGCATTCCATGGGCGAAGCTCAGAGGTCACGAACTGATAGGCGAGGAAGATCAGGCGTTGTCTCGCCACCATCTTCGCGTTGACGTAGGATCGCGGTCCCAGGGCCGGAGGTTCTCCTCTGGATACTGGTTCCTCTGCTTTCCTTTGTCCTTGCCTTTGTTTCGGCCTTTGCGGCGATGTAGTCGTGGTAGGAATTGGTGTTCCAGCCACCATGTTGCTCACCTCCGGTTCTTCCACGCCCTTTTGAAGGTCCCTTGGATGAAGAAGCGCTTTCACGTTCCTCCGTAGTGACAGGCGTGTCCAGGATGGATGTACCACCTGGAGGAAGATAGTCAGCGGCCGAAATGTGGTGTAGGGCTTCCGTACGTTTGGTCGTCGGGTTTTGCTGTCTCTCAGCTTTGGATCTGTTCAATCTGTCCATGAAATGCGCAGGCATTTGCACACTGTGGTCCACCAGCAAGCCGATGGTCTGGACTGACTGATCAGAATGAGTCAGCAGAATACCGACGGGGTCGATGTACAAGAAGTCCACTGGTCCAGTTGGCGTTGGTCGTAGCACTGAGAATTGTTGGTGTCCCGTCACCATTGGGATCACCTCGCACAGGACGTTCAGGCAACAAAAGTGCATAGCCTTTACATCTTCATCCCTGTCGCTCTTCAAGTAAGTAGTAGGGTTGAAGTTGTCCCTGCCAATTCCCATCATGTTGGCTCCCCGTGTAAGTAAAGAAAGCATCTGGTTCGTCCGGAAGCGCTTCAAGGTGTAAGTCCCGTTGGGATCATACTGTTTGAGGTTCTCAGGTTCCTTGGCAAAGCGAATGATCTCCTCATCAGTCACATCCTTGCTCACACCCGTTTCCCTATCCACTGCCGCCAAAGATCCCCACTTTCCAAGCACATCATAGCGTTGGCCAAGTGCGAAACTTTCCCTCATCTGAAACAACGGCATAGTCGCCCACTTTGCGAATCCTGACCAAGCCTTGTAGATGGATCTGCATACCACGTATGCCATGTACGACAGAGCGGTCATGTTCGCGTCAATGCAATGGGCATTTCGCTTTCCAGAATAGTAAGATGGCTGCATGGCGCTCAGGATCGATGTTCAAAGACTGGCCGGTAATGAAGACGGGACGACGTTCCTGTGCGATTGCTTCTGGAACTGCGTCATCAAAGTCCTCTCCAGGCTCAATGTCCATTTCTTCATCAGGTTCCTGTTCAGGATCGTCTTCCGCGATGACAGATGGTTCTGGGATTTCTTCAGGTTCCGCAACGGTCTCTACCTCCATGGCTTCCTGCTCCTCTTCGGGCGCCTCAGGCACTGCGGCTGCTGCGGCTTCCATTGTCTGAGCAATGAAGTCACTGGGGATCTCCGTAGGAGTCTCCCGTTGTGGAGAACCTTGGTAATATCCGCTCGAAATGAACTGTGACCAGCAAGACGTGCATCGGGAGAAACATGCTGGAACGATGTTGTAGCATGCCGGGCATACCCTCATTCTCCGTCCATCCTCGTCTCTGCGTAGGTCTTCGGGTCGCCAATTCTTGATGACAAACTTGATTCCTTTGTCCATGTAGTGATGCCGAACCGTGTTCTCCCTGTGGGACTCCAGGACAGTCGTGAGGTCACGAATGATCTGCTCCTTGCTTGTGTCGTGGGGTCCAGGAGGCATCTCGCAAAGCAATTCCATGATCTTGCTTGGCGTTCGGTATCTCTCGAACTCAGGAAGCAACGGTGATGCATTGTAGTCCAACACCAGCTCTTTCTCCAACCTTTCATCGTAGATCTTTTCCACCAGAGCGAAAGAGTGTGTATCTCGAGGATCAGGGACGCAAAACCATACCTCCTTGACGAAATGGAAAGGTATCGTTCGACCAACGATCATGATGCCGCTGTCTGTGATACGTCCATCCTCTCGTGCAAGATCTTGCGATGGGACATGAAGGACCGCCAATGGCATGTGCTTGGCGTCTCGTCCATGTACTCGCATCTTGGTCGTTGCGTTCCGGTGATCGAACGGCGCAAACACCCCCCAATAGCTGTGGAGTCTGCCACCTTGGTTGCCTCGGAATTGGCGCCTATGGTCGAAGTCCCCGTCGGGGTCCTCCGAACCAGGCATGATGCCTTGCGTGACAATGGAATCCAAGTTGCGGCATGCCGTAGCGTGGAACGCACCTCCAAGACGTTGCAAGAGGGTCATAGATGGAGATATTGCGAACCTGTTCTTGTCCAACTGAAGCAAGTTGTTCTGGGGATCTGAATGCGCAGAGTGACCACTCGTAGCCCGAACTGCCCATGGCTTCACCCAGCCGTTGCATAGGTTCAGGTACCTCTGGCCATGCCGGCAATGATCGTTGTTCTGGATCTCCGTGATCTGGTCCTGAACTGATACCAACCTGTTCGAACCTGCTGATCCAAGAACTTCCGTGCCGGGGTCCTTCACTCTCACACCCAGGAACTGCAACCGAATCTTGGCCTTGTTGCGTTTCGTGGCTGCAATCATGTTCCCTTGGAACAATAGCTGAAGTCTTTCATTGTACACTCTCTTCTTCTGTTGATCATCGGTCCTTGAGACCCCTTCGGTGATGCGTCTGCTTTCATGGGTCCATAGTGGCTCATGCCTCACCAAGTCTTCGATCATCACCCATCCTCCTTCATCACATTTGATGACACTGTTGAATGCCACCTGGCACCTGTTGTCAAGCCATTCCGAGCCTGGGCGCCTGGCGATTCTGTGGCGCAAGTCAGACTGGATGCATGATAGCGCCCAATCCGCGTTCAATCTGCGCTGACGGGTGATGTTGCGAAGGACAACTTCGTTCACGATGTCCCACCGATTGTTGATGAAGCTTGCACCCTTGGTTGGGATCAGGTCGAGAATCCCGCACCGGATTGGCCTTCCGCCGCCGATGGATTCATAGCCTGGATTGGTGTAGCTATGAGTGTTTTCATCGTAAGCAAAGCTAGGACGGTCTCCTCGTTGAGGTAGGCGTCGGTCGCGATGGTCCGAAAGCTGCTCAATGATGTCCACCACTCGCTGGCTATTCTCTGGTCCCGATTCCTGCAGTGGTACGCCACAAGCATCATTTAGGCCCCGACGATTCTCCACATCCGTGCAGAGATTGTGTTTGTTCTCATAACGGATCAAGACCACATCACCCCGTACGGCTTCGCCTCCGCGTCGCGGTCGGGCTTTGGCCTTGGGTCGTCGGTCCGAGGATGCAACACTCACATGATCTGTGGTGTCAACGTCCATTGGCTCAGCCTCTTGTGTAGGTACTCGACGTGGATATCGAAGAAGACTTTCTTTGATGATCTGGACGCCTCGAAGTACCAGGTCCCGGGTTGCAGCATTTTCCGTGCAATTGGACAGAGTGTGTAGATCACTGCCACAAGCGACACAGAACGTGATGCGGTCGCTTCCGACTGACATTTCGCCCTGAGCGAGTACACCAACATAGTCCTGAAGCTGCGTGACAAATCCTTCACGAATTGCATGCCTGGGATCAGGGCCTTCTGCACCTTGCTCTTCTTCGGGTTGCGCATCCACATCCACATCCTGTGCAGGTATTGGTGGAGCAACTGAGAACCCTGGATCGTCCGTGACGTTGTCAGCGGCCTGTGTCTCGTCGGTTCTCGCAATCTCTACAGGGTAGATATCACCATCGACGATCACTGTGAAATCAATCACGAGGTCAGCGGACATGTTGTTGACGATCTCAGCGACTGCTTCATTCTTCTTGGGCGGTGTCCTTTTGCGCGGGGAGTCAACCGTGATCAGCTCGATGGCTTCGGCCGACGCGTAGCGGAAGAATGACCTTTCGATTCCTCTCGCGCACGCATTTGCTCCCTCAAGGCCACCCCAATTCATAAAATGACTTGGGTGTCTCATTGCAATTGTAAGAAGCCCGAGCGCCAGCTCCACTGTGTCACCCAGGAGCTCTTCCTTGGGCAAGACTGACCCTCTGTAGCATTCTTGGCGCTCTTCTGGAGTCAAAAGCATCCTCATGAAACCAGCATAAGCGCAGTTCCCGGCATCGTAGTAGCAGATGTAGCATGTCTTGCCTTCGGAGTCGTACCCTCTGTCCCACGCCAACTGTTTGGCCTTTCCCCATGCCGCGTACTCGATGGCCTGACTGGCTGTGATTCGGAGACCACCGTAGTGAGAAACCGTCTTGCCGATGTCTTCATAGACCATCTCTGCACAAACTTTGAGGAACTCCTTGATGTCCACGCGAGGATCCACGAATTGAAGCCTCAGGTCATAAAGGTGCTTTGCGCAAGCCAAGGTGTACTTCTGGGACGTGATCAAGTCATTGAAGGAGCTGATTTGATGCTGCATCTTCAAGGCTGAAGTATGCGCGCACCCAATGCAGTGTCCAGGATACCCGTTTCCGGTCGGCTTGAAGAAGGCTTGTGCGTAGCACTCAGCCAACTTCATTGCTTCACATCCAGGGCAATAGAACGTTCTCCCTTTGACATAACCAGTGTTCAGGGTCGCATAGGTGTCGATCCTGAACCAGTAGTGCCTGTTGTCGTAGTAGGCTTCGGGAACGGTCATGGCGATGTCAAAATCCTGCCAGGTGACTGTGGACGATTCAGCGACCGTGTCACCCTGGGCACCCGACCTGATCTGTTGCTGCTGTTCCCCCGTAAACCATGTCTGCGAAATCTTGGTGGACGTCTTGACTTCACTCTTGTCCTCCCAAATCTCGACAAGCGACGGGTGAGCGACTGAGTCGGTTCGGACTGTTTCGTCCCATGAGCGAACTTTCGATGCCTCAACAAAGCACGTGGATACCATCTTCTCGCAGAACAGCTGCTTCTCATAGATAGCTAGGCCCAATTTGAACCTGACCCGATTGTCCGGTGGTGGCACCTTTTCGACTGACAGTGTATGCACGCCTGACGACGCATGTTTCGCCTGGCTATACATTCTTGACCAAAACGAAGATCCATGAATCACCACGCATGCTCGGGCCCGCAACTCCAGTTCAATATACATTCCCAGCGCGTGGAAGCCGTTGAACATAGAAGCTTTCTGTCGAAGGTAATTGCTGGCTGCTCCAACGAACCGTAAGTCATGATTGATGTTGACAATTGGAGGGCGCGTGGTACGCTTCCCTGCCGCAATGATGGGGTCAACGTACGTGACCTTGAGCTGTCGCTGCAAGTCAGCACGAATCGCTGCTCCGTCTCCGACCTCACTCATCGGAAATGATATGTTCTCGATGAGGATCGCCTGGAGAGACAGATGGTAATGCAACGTGACGGTTGCAAGCTGCTCTTCAGTCAAGCCATCCAATGTCTCATTCACAGATTCCAACGATCCCTTTGTGACTTGGAAGTTGTAGTTGGCACCTGCGGTGATCGACGGGCTCACAATGTAGATCTCACTCCATCCATGCATGACGAGATTTTCTCTCACTGTATGCGATGATCCTCTGGTCCTTGCGACCATATCAAAGTCTTGGACAAGGATTGTGCATTGAGAGCGCATAGTCGCGGCATCAGGCTTGCCACCCATACCCAAACTATTGCGAAATCCGTTCAGCGTGTTCATGGTGTTGATCCTTGCTTCTGCCGGAATTTCATCGTTGTCGACAAGATCGCTGTCTGCCTCGATCATCACAGCCGAGGTAAGCATTGGAGGAGAAGGAAGATGCACGCACGACACCAATGCCAATGCATGGTACAGCCGCGAATACATCCGTAACCACATCTTCGTGCTCAGCTTCACGTAGACCTTCAGGTTGAGACCCTTGTCGTCACTTTGAGAGACGGAACGAATCCTTGCCAAGTAGGTCACCAGTCTTCTGACGTAATGCTGAATCGGTGTGGTCCCCACGTCGTGGTTGGCCACGAACTTTGGCGTCTCATCAATGGTAGGTGGGTACTCGTCTTGATCACGGGTCGTCGCCAGCAAGCTCGAGCGACAGCCCTTTTCATCGATGTTGACATAATGGTACCAACTTTCCTGAGCGCCAGCGGGGATTGGAGCTTCCTCCCATGTCGGTTGCGATGGTTCCTCTTCCGGTTGCGAAGTCGATGGTTGTGGAGGAGGTGCCGCAGAAGATGATGACGCCGATGCCGTTGCCTCGTCCGTCCTTGCCCTCTTTGGTCCGTGGCTAGGGGTGGCTCGAGGCTCGGTAGCGGATCCTTGTGGTTGTCCCGGCGTTCTTCCATGCTCAGGGTGCACGATTCCTTCCGGTTCGAGGTTGCTTGCCGTAGGCATCGCCACCCTCCCCGTTGAGTACACCCAGCTAGGATGCCGTTGAAGATTGGGCGGAAATAGGCCATCATCTTGCATAAGCGGACTTGGTGCCCCCATCTGTTGGAATTCTGCTTCCCATATGCTCAACGTGGCGCGTTTGGTAGAGCAGTCGACCACATACCCAGATTCAACTCCGCACTGATTCCAGGTGTAGCTACGGAACGCATCCGGCAATTGGAAGCCGTTCCTGTCTTGATCTGCACATACAGCATCCACATGGTGCTTGAGGAAAGAATACGTGGTGTAGTCGGAATCAGGGAGCACATCGTTGGACCATCTGTAATGCGGGTGTCCAGTATCTGGATCAACCCATGATACGTAGGAATGAAGCACGTGGAGACAGACACTGAACGCCTGGAGCGAGTTCATCGCAAAGGCGAGCGGATGTCCCATGCCTTGAGGCATTGTGCGCATCATCAAAGCCAGCTGGTGAACGTTGAGTGGCGTAGCGCCATCGTTGTTCGCTGCACATTCTTGGTTGTAGGTCCGTAGTCCATACCCAGTGTGTTTTGCGAACATGTACATCAGCTTGCACACCCTACATAACGTAGGCTCCGCCAACAGGTCTGATTGGTCAGGTGCTCTACCCGACATAGGCAACTTGTGGTAGTAGTCCTGATTCACCGTATACCATTGTTGAATTCTCGTGTCTGTCACAGTCTGGTAGGGCGTCTCCACGGAGTTGATGAGAACGGCGAGGTTGTAGTACCCGTCCGCACTGACGATGTTCCTTGTAGCAGTGGTCAAGTCGAGCCGAACTTGCTTTCGTTCTTGTTCCAGTTCAACCACAGCCAATTTTGCATCATCGCGGATCACTTCCTCATCCACCATGAACCTGGTGATGGCATTGAACTTCCCCTCGTAGTCAGCAACAATGTGTTTGAGACCTCCACCAAACTTGATGACCATGGCGAGTATCTCCCCATAGGGTTTGTCCATGTACTCCTCAGGGGCAGCAAATAAGCAAGCTTTGAGGATTTCTCGGACTCGAATGGAAAGATCCCCTCCTGGCGACAGATTTGCACACGTGAACAGCAAGACCAACGGAGGTGCTTTGAACGCTGCCCATGTGCGAATGAGATCATTGTCGACCACTTTGTCTTTCGTAATCTTCGGCGGGAGCGAGACGCTCTGCGACGATCCCCAGAATACATCTCCAGGAACTTGTGGAACTTCAGAAACGTTCGCATCATCCCACCAGACGGGAAAACTTCTTCGTGGTCCACTCCTTCGAAGGCCAGCTCGTAGGCATTGTAGCTTTCAGCCATGGCTCGGGTTTCGGTCCTTCCTCCGTAGGAGGGAAGTCCCTACACCCTACTCGACTTCACGGTTCCGGGTTCTCCGTAAGAGGCACCCTTCCCCGATCCGTCTGGTCAGACCTTAGTTGTTCCTTAGTTGGGGCTGTCTAATAGCCCCTTCATCAGCGTCTACACACTGATGTTGCTGCCATGCAATGTCCTCAGATTCATGTGCAACATGACTGACACTGACATGAGCTCGAACAAGGCTGCGAACATTCCTCGCAATTGACCGCCATGAGACATCAATGCGCTGCGACAAACTGTTCTTCGAATCATGGTCCAAGCAATCATCCGGTCTCACCATCAAACGATCCGCTTCAGGCATGTTAGAGAACATGATCCTGCGTCCACCACCATCGCCATCAGCACCAACATGATCATCAACCTTAACCTTCGTCACCTTGCCACTTGAAACAAGAGCATGCAACTCTGGCCAAGACCAACATGAGCATGAAGAAGGCATGTCAAGCGAAAAATAGACGTCGGAAAATTCCGCACACTTCTTCAGCAGGCGTTTGAGAGATTTCAAGACACTTCTGAAAACCTTGTACTTCCCACCAGAACGTTTTTCACCCCCCACGCAAGCCCCTTCACTACTTCCAGGACCAGCACCTGATCGCAAAAGCGATGCCACGAATAGCACAGGTGTGCGCAGGTCGTTCCGGCACGCATCCTTCATCGTACCGATAAGGCTGTCCTCATCGGCTTTGGAGCTGATCAGCTCCTTGCAAGTTATGCGAGAGCAACCCTTAGTGGACTTAGGTACGGCGTAGCCGTTACCCAAGCCACAGAGGTCAACAATCATGCGGTCTGGCTTCCGTCCACCAGCCTTCGACGGCATGGCTACCAATCTCCCATCGCCAGTTGCCTGAAATTTCAAGGCTTTAAGCAATCTTCTGGAGATTTGGCTAGTCAACTCGCATTTATCAGATCGATCCTTAGCGTCCGAATCAGTCATGTGCAAATGTTTGGACGAGCACACATCAGACGACTTAGGATGCAGCGCGACGTTTGCGGCAATGTACTCCCATTCATCCTTGCAGTAGCCGAGCTCAACGGCGGTTCCGGGAGATACAGGATCCCGAAAGGTATAACGTTGCCCGTGAGTGCATCCTTGGATCTTGATGCTCTTCCACATGGCATCTTCCTGAAGTCCCTTGTACTGCTTGGTTTCCTGGACTGGTACTCGAGGAGGCACTTCGATGATGATTTGGAACCCCCATGATGCCGCTCTGCGCGCAATTCTTTGGACGACCTCCCCCCATGGGTAGTCTGTCCGCAATTTGGCCCTTTCAGGGTTGTCAGCGATTTTCCGACTCAGCCACGAATTCTTGCCCAACACCCCTGCACCAATGAAGATTACGGAGTTAGGGTTGTCCTTCCTCGCTTCCACCACATCAAAGAGGTAGGCGCACATGGCGTCGTCAACTTCTCGCCCCATACTCAGAACATTTACTTGCAGCCCAGGGTCGTAGTGAGAATCGGGAGCATGCTGGGCGATGCAATCCTTGCCTGGAGCATACTCGTTCCACCAGTTCTCCTCATCGACTCCTATCAATGTCCATACCGTCACTGCCTTTGGAGCATCTTTGATAGTGATACGGTACTTCCACCGGCTGTAAGGATTCTTGTAAGCATGGACCAACCTTCCATCGTGGTCGAGGAATTGGATCACCAGACCCTCCTTGGGCTTGTTTTCGGCGAAATTGACCACGTGAGGCACAATTGCTCCATCATATCCTTGATATTCCCTTTTCTGTTCCGCCGCATCATGCCATACATCTTCGTACACCGACGACCATTGGTCATAACCAAATTGCGAGGCTTGACTTTTGGACTGGCCGTTGAAACAAAATCCCTGGTGCAATGTAAAGCCCTGGTACCCCCCATGGATGGCACGCGCCAGTGTGACAACCACCGCTCGCCATTTGGCGGGCAGGGCGCGCACATAAGACTGGCCTAGAGGCGGTTCAGGAGGAGGCAAAAACGGCGGCGCAAGGACGTCCGCAATGGCGGCGGGGCGTAAATGCCCCCGCACCGGATGGTACTGAAACACAGCACGCTCCACGTAGCGGTCGAACTTGCCCGGTGTGTCAAGGATAGCAGCACGATCCTCCATCTGGTGCCACTGCCCTTCACGAAGAATCCAAGTCGACCGAAGGTAACGACCAGGCGGCAACGCGGAAGGCGGCCCCCGCAACATGCGCGGGAACTTGACAACCAGGATGGGGTCCACACTGTCATGTTCTTGCAAGCCTTCCTTACTCGACAATCCAGCGCGATACAACACCTGAGGGAGGATCGGCGTCTGCGTGTAAGGAAAACAAGGCACCTCGCTCTTGAACGAGTAGTGCTGCTGACCCTTCTCATCCGTGCTTTGGGTATGAGTAGGCCGCATCAGATCCATAATCTCTTGGGAGCCAATGAGATCCGGCGGAAAGATGTTGATGAGCTGACACGCATGTGTCCAGGACACGGAATCCTTGAACGACTTGGTGTGTATGTCCGCTGACATCTTGGCAGTGACCTCATAGGCAAGAGAAACGTAACCTTCCTGAAAGATAGAATGCATCCATCCAATGCAGATACCGTGGGTACGTTCCAAGTGACGCATAGTCGGATTCTTGCCCGTGCGAATCACCCCGATCATGGTCTGGTTGTCGTCGTAGAAGACGAAGTTGGGGTCTTGCCCCCCAAGCTGCTGCCACAACGTGATAGCAGGCAATCCAAGACGTGACATGGCAAAGTCGGCCGCGACAATCTCGGCCTCAGGTGTGGAATGACTCAAGCATCCCTGCCTTTTGCTAAGTCCCGCCAAGGGAAATCTTGTGTGAGAACCTTGAATGTGCAAGTGAGCACCGGAGGTAGATTTCAAACTTTCTCCACAACCTGCATAGTCCGCATCTGCAAACAGCCCGATGGACGAGTCCTCCAAGGAGTTCCCGACCCATCCAATCATCATGTGATGTTTGGACTGGTGCACATAGGCCATGAGATGATGAAGAAGAGCATCCTCCTTCTTGGTCCATTTCGTGATCTTGCGTGCGAGATTGTTGATACTGCGCAGAAGATCAAAGCGGCAAATGCGCGCGGCATAAAGCAATTTCATGAGAATGCTGGCTGCCTGCGGAGCAAGTGCGCCGCGATTGGCCTCGTTGATTTCCTCTTCCTCGGGCGCCTTGGGAATAGGTGGAGGCGGAACGAGCCGACCATCCTTATCAACAGGCATGGTGTGTCCACACCACGTGCATCGATGGCTTTTACCTGACTGTGCCGGAGCGCGAGCTGGGTGATTCTTAGTCTCCTCAGCCGGACTCGGCGATGGTACCGTCTTGAATTTTGTCGGATCGAACCCAGTCACGTCGCAGTACTTCTTGACTGTCATGTCCAGGTACGTCTCCATGTCGTAGGTAACGGTCTGCACCTTCGTTTTGTCATGCAACGTTGCCTCGCCCTTGGAGATGCGACAACCCAGATACAAGCCCAGCGGCGTTTCTTCTTCCAATCGAAGTTCTTGGCGCAGCATGTCCCAACCCTTGGGTAGATTCTCTTTGGGTCCTGCCATCTTGAGATCATCCACGTAGATGACAAGTAAGAGCTTCATTTGCGGGTGGAAATACAATGATGGCCATTCATCGCCAATCGGCTTGAATCCTACTTTCTGTACCGCGGTGTGGCAATGTTGTTCCCACATGGTTCCTGCGTCAGGATGTCCATATAGAGCTTTGATCAGGCGACATACCGGCCTACGGAATTTGTGCCGTTTCGCAGATGGATGCCAGGCTTCATCAGGCAGTTCAACCCAACATGGAGTGCCCGATAATCTCGCCTGAATGTATGCTTGGATAGCATCCGCCATCTGGACATCGTTGCCAGGAAGGCATCCGTAGTAATCTGCCCACCGTGAGGCGTCAAACGTAGCCGGGGAATTCCCCAAATCCTGAAACAATGCGGCTTCCATATTCTGGTCTTTGACCTGATCACCGAGTAGTACACCTCGCCCTTTGAACTTCCTGGCAGGATCGTCCTCTTTGAGCTGATAGTTCTTCTCGTATATCAGTCCATGTACTCGCGCCATGTGTACTTTCTCACCTTTCTTCTTTGCCTCAGCGACGACGTCGTCATATTCACGCGTAGTTGAGAAGTCAAACACCTCTTGGTCCCACAATCCCTTCCATTCTTTCATGAAAGCTTCCATGGCCTTGGGATTGTTGATCATCTCTTTGCGTGTGACGGGTCGAGTGACCATGGCATTGAAGCACGATCCTCCTGCATGATTCTTTTCCCGATGTACGTTTCTGTGAGAAGTCGTACACGGCATAGAAGGAATCCAGTTGTCATCCATGACCATATGCGCCGGAACGGCCGGCACGACATCTGCCAAGAATTGTTCCTGTGTATATTGATCCACATAGGACTGTGCCCATGACCAACCATCGTCGTCATCAACGGACACGTTGAGTTGCAGATCAATTTCTTCACACGGGACAATCTTGGGAAAGATCATGTTGTCCAAAATCTTGGTGACTATCTTCTTTCCTATCACAGCCTTCTTCCGGTCTTTCTTGGCAACTCGAGCTTTGTCTCGCTTTTCTTTCTTGTATGCTGCCTTCTTCTCCGCTTCGCTCATCTTCTTCCATGCTTCCGGAGAATAAGAATGGATAGGTCGCCGTGTAGGAAGAGTTCGTCGACCATCACTTCGGATCTTGTACGGAACTCCCCTTTTGTCGATCTTGCAGGCTTCACCGTCATCGGTGAGATATACAATGCCGTCCCCTTTCTTCCCCGTACTCCAATGTTCAATCTCCTCGGGAGCCAACTTCTTTTCTTTCAAGATCTTGATAATCTCTCCAGGTTCTTCGATGTCTCCTTCGGGGATGAGTCTACCGGTTGGACCGACTTCGCGGGGCGATCGTCGATCTTTCCCAGTGACCTTTGGTTCAGAAGGAGGCGGTGCTGCACGTAGACCCAGCTCTTCGTCTAGTTCTTCGAGTCTTTTGTCTCCTATGGCATCAATAGCTTCATGTTCTGCTGACTTGAAGACTTCGCCGAGCGGCTCCGTCTCAATGTCAGATGGATCTATGTCCTGTAAGTCAGGATCTTCTCCGGGATCCGGTGGAGGAAGAAGTCCATTTGGATCATCGTCATCCCCGTCGCCACCATTTCCTCCGGGCGGACCGTCATCACCGTCATCGACGTCTTTTATCTCCTTGCCAGCGAGGTCAACGTTGTCCCTGAGTCCCTCAATGGTTGAATTCATCCTTTCGTACTCGGCTTTCAGGGGAAACGTTATCTCCTCTGGGAAGTAGATAACTTCTGTCTCGTACGGTCTCATCAACTTCCTGGGAACAGATGCGTCCATCGACAAGTTCGCGTTGGCAAATTCCTTCATATCCCAAACGCGATACTTCTTGGACCACCCTTGACCAGCAGTGATGATGTATCCGGCAAAAATGCCTGGAATCCCCTTTGGATCGAATTTGTTGCCATATGTCTTCGGCCTTGTGTCCGTCGGCTTGAAGAAGACTTTGGCACCAAAGGGTATGGCTTTTCCCTCGAAGTCCTTTCCAGTCATTCGCTTCCATGCTGAATCACCATCGCCCTCCACGTCTTCAACGTTGAGGTTCTGCATCACGCAATTAAGCGCAAAGGACCAGTATTGAGCGGGCAATCCGGCGTGTAGCATGGATGCTGCGACTGTGTTGATCACTTCTTGATTTGATCGTTCAGCGAGTGAATTGTTACTGGGTTTCCCTGGAAGGGAATGATCTATCACGATCTTCAACTGCGCCATAGCTGAATCGAACTCTGGTGCTTCATCACTATACGCCATATGAATCTTGCGTCTTCCCATAAGGCGTCTGATGGCCATGACGACTTCGTCAGTGCTCCTTGAAGCCGTGGGAATCGCTGCGATCATTTTTGTGGCGATGTCCCTGATGACTAGAACTTCACGTGCTCCGTCATCGAGTCCAATGCCTGCTTCGGCGGCCTTGCGCATGTCAAGGAAGTCGAACGTCACAAGATCTCCCCAGTGTTTGATCACACGTTGAAATGCACCTCGTTGTGTTCGCAAGTGCTTCATCTTCGCGCGTATGCACGATTCGCAATATGGATTGCGGTAGCGATGAGTACACAGATGTGCCAATGTCTTAGCTTCGGCTTTCAGTGTTCCGACTCTGGCCTTGCGGCTCGGCGCACCGTCGCCTTCTACATCAATGATCACCTCATCGTCACCATCCAATGGAATTTCCCCCACTCCTTTCCCTTCGTTGTCGTCCGGAGGGCGTCCGGCCTCGGACTCTGGTACTTCTTCTATAGGAGGTTCTTGGGGTTCAGGATCAGGAGGTCGTTCGTGATCATCACCTTCTTCTTCTGCTTCAATCTCGCTCGGTGCAGCTTCAGCGGCAGCTGCGACGCTGACGTCAACATTGCCCGCTGTCAACGCACCCTTGAAGATTTCGGTGATCGCTTTGGCCTCCGGATCATCATGAACCAATGACTTGGAACTCCCGGCACGAACGTACGGGATGTCACCGTTCACGAACAGAGATATTCTCTTGCCCTGCGGGTTGATCATGAATGGTTCCCTTCCGGGAGGCCACACAAACCCGTAGTTGAAGTTCATACATCTCTTACCTATGGAAAGCACCGACGGTGTGTCGTCCAACACATAAGCGTTGATCGGTTCCTCGAACGACTCAGTCTGGAAATTCGACACGAGATCGGTATCGGTGATTCCATTGGCTGTCTGAAATGATATGGGCTCTGGAGTCACGAGTGTTTCGAGACTGTGCTTCTCGATCTTCTTTTGAGATATGAGGTCATGACCACACCCAGTGTCCATGAGAAACTTGATCTTCTTCTTGAGGATGACTGGTTGAACCATGCATTTGAATAAGCCTTGATTGATGATCCGTTTGCTGTGCGCAGCATCGAGTTCGCGCTCAACGATGGAATCCTCACCGTCGTAGAACGAAACTTCTTCCACTCGAGACGTTCCTGGGATTCGTACGAATGAAACTCGATCTCCGCATTGATCATCATCGTCGTCAACCATGTCTCTCATGATCTGTGCCCTCAATCTCGCTTTGTGCTTGGCGAATTCCAAGCTCACGGCGCGATCCTCATCATTGATAAACGCTTCCATGTCGACGTACTTCACCTTCCGCTCTTTGTCTTTCTTCGATCGCCTAGGACACGAAGAAATGAACTTCACGTCATTGGCAAATGTCACATTGCGCTTTATCACTTTTCGGGTCGACGTAGTCGTTCCCGAGGATTCGTCGTCTGTTGAACAATCCGAATCAGCGTCGCTGTCGACGGATGGACAATCTGACTCCTCCTCATCTTGTCTTGAAGATCGCTTCCATATAGCCGGAGCTGATGGATTCCACCTTCGACACAATCTGATGGCGGGTGCAGCAGGGAGTGCCTTGGCCTTGGCATTCGGCTTCGCTGGAGCTGCCTTCGCTTCGGATTTAGCTTTAGCTTTTGCCTTTGGTTCCGGAGCTGGGGTAGCTGCTGCCTCATGCTTGAAAGGACAATTCTCTCTTGAGCACGAGCCTGTGTTCTTGAACGAGTAGCATATCCTGTTTCCTCCTCCTCCAGATGGACTTGGAGTTCTCGTCCTCGGCGTGAAGGGTCGCTCTGGAGTCTTCTTCGAGTGACTGAATGGACACTTATCGCCATTTCGACACCCTGCATCTGTGAAATGGAACTTGCAGCGGATTTGCTTCTTGCTTTTGTCACCTCTGTTGTCCGCTGACTCACTCCTCGTCTTCTTCTTGGGCTTTGGCTTGGTCTTCGCATGACTCTTCGCTTTGCTTTGAGGTAGTACAGGTGTTGCTTTATCCGGTTTGGTCGGCGAAGCCTTGACCTTTGCGGAAGGAGCTGCGTTAGGCGTAGGTTTCTCGGGTACCTTGGCCGGTGCAGCAAGCAAATCCTTGCCCTCAAGCATCTGGCGCAAGCCAATTTGGGTCTGAGTGAGATTTGACTGTTCTCGTCTCCGCATGATAGTACGATCAATGATCTTCATCAGGTTGTCGTACGATCGATCTTCATGATTGTAGGGCAAGTGTTCGTAATGCATGCCCAAGTCCATTTTCATTGCGGGCGAGTCCTTGATCTTGCTGTACAAGCAATCACGGAGAGCTGTTTTGGATGGAATGTCCTCTGGTCTCATCCGTCCCAGAACTTCCAACCACGTTTGCTTGAACGTATGAAGCTTGTTGTCGCCTTGGTACTGGAGCTTCACCAAATACTCAAGAGTGATGATCATGTCAAGACGATCATGCGTTCGAAAACTTTCGTACATCATCGCGATGACTTGTCGTCCTTTGATGATCTTCACGTCAGGCCTGCTGATGTAATCGTTGGCCTTCCGGTTCACCTCGAGGTACAGGTCAGCTGATTTGTCACCACCGGCACGTAGCATTGCGACCATGGCGATCCCCAATTTGACGTCTATGCTCTTGAACTTCTTGTGTCCTGAATCATTCAATGCTTCGACATCAGGGAATGGGTTGAAAGCTGGTGCCAGCCATAACATCCAGTCCTCATGATGTGGATCGGCTGATGCCCCTAAGACATTGGCCGTGCACACGGATCGCCAGTTGTTGAGATGAGTGAGAGTAGGCCATGGAGGAACGGTAACTTTGTCGGCTTCCCTCCTGGAAATTCTCACCTCTGTGACTTCAGGATCCGCGTCTCCATCAGGATCACGCGCATGCGAACCAGGATCCGATTCAGGCTTGCCCCCTCCGCCCTTCTTCTTGTCATCATCATCATCAGGCGGATCTGGAGGATCATACCCTGTGCCGGTTCCTTCATCATGCTCGTCCTCTCCGTTCTCGTCGCCAGCTTCATCACCGTCATCGTCTCCTTGGTTTTCCTGAATCGTTTCAGCGAATAATCTCCACTCATCACGATCAGCTCTGAGACGTTGTTCGGCTTTCTGAGCCTTGAGTACTTCACTTCGCAGATCAGCAATCTTCTCTTCGTACTGTTCCGCGATCTCTTTCTCGATCTGACGCCTCCTTGCCTCATGGATAGAATCGTCATAGGCGACAGGGGGACCAACGAGGTCGTTGCCCTTCGTAGATGCGGTAACACCGTCGATGCCAACAGGTCTTGAGGAGCTGGCCGATGCTGTGGACTTTGATCCCAACATCCCGCGATCCCCCAAGAGTTCGCGTAGCTGTCGATCACGCACGGCTGCCGCATCACTTTTCCCATGAAATCCGCTTGGTATGCCGAACAAAGTGGCTGCACTAGGCGTGGAACGCGCAAGTGCTGGGCTGCTAATACCTGGCACGTAGTGCTCGGGCATTGCATCCGCCACGATTGGCATTGAACTGCGGCCAGTGAAGAAGTTTCCACCGGTGAATGGAATTCCATCCATCACAAGGTTCTTGTCCTTGTCCGATTCTGAGAATGCGAACTTCTCTTTGGCGACTGGACTAACTTGACTTGGGGACCGTATTTCAGGGGATCGTACCTCATCTCCTACGGAAAATGCAGGCATTACTTCCTTTCCTACGTGCTCCCAGCCAGACTCAGTAGTCCTCGAAGACATGGGCATGCTCGAAGGTCGCGTCGCTCCTCCTTGATTGGAGTTTCGCGCTGCCTCCAATTCGCTGCGTGTCCTCGCTTGAAGATCTTCTTGTGCTTTGAGCGTTTTCCTGAGTTCACTCAGCTCGTCGTGCAAGGTAGGCAATGATCGCCTTGCATGATCTTCATTATGATGAAGTCGATCCTCTGCTTCTTGCATCCTCTTCACAGCCATTTTGCGGTACTCTTCCTCTTCACCAAGACGTTCGCGAAGCCGAAATCGTTCTTGTTCAATGGCTGCGCTGTTTCCAGCTAGCCCTTGGATCTCGTTCACAGCCCGCAACTCCTGGTTCTTGACCAAGTGGAATCGTTCCTGCATTGCTTGTAAGGCTTGTTCCGAACTTGCTGTGTTTGACCGGAGGACCAAGTTCTCTCTGGCGTGTTCATGAAGTTCATGAGTCAGACGCTCATACTCACGTGCCATAAGCTCACCATCGCCTTGCGCTCTTGCCTCCAACTGCACAAAGTTGGTGGCTGCCTCCGTGCGGAACACGTGTAGCTGTTGAGCTAAATCCTCGGCAACGGCATGTGCTTGACGTTGTTGAGCAGAGTTCTGCTCATCCATGCGAAACAAAGCTGTTTCATAGTCTCGCTTCATCTCCTGATTGACATTGTTGATGTGCCTCATGGCTAAGCATGCATGATCACGTTGTCGTTCCAATTCTTCAATGCGAATTCCAGATCCTTCATCTTCTTGTTGCATCTCCTTGATCTTGTCCATCAGGGTCTGGACGATTCCTTCGTATTCTTGCACCTGACTGCGATAGTACATCTGCTGTGCAAGGTTCGATGCTTCGAACTGTTGCGAAATCGTCAGTTCCTGGTAGGCATTCGGACCATCAGCTATTGCAGGCGTGGCCACGGATGACGCATCACCACGTGCAGGAATCGTATCCAGAGTCATGTCCAGATCGTCAGCATCGCGTGGTTGATTGGTAACCATCCGATTCCAAGTCATGGACTTGTCACGCCCACGAGTAGCCGAAGTCCTCGATCGTGCTGAAGAGCTTCTCGAAGATGATGGTCTTGACTTCTTTTCCAAGGTCTTGACTCCTTTGTCCTTGGCCCTGGACGTAGTCCGAGGTGCCTGAAAACCAGACGCTTCGGCCCGTCGTTCTGAAGCCTTGCCCGTCCTCGAACCTGTGGATGTTGGACGCGAAGGCGTAGATGCTCTTGGTAGACTCTTTGCTTTCCCCTTGGGAACTGCCTTTGCAATGGCAAGCGCAGAAGATTGACCTTTGTCATCTTCCGTGGAGCTATCAACGGATTGCACCACTGTGTCATCAGCTGTTGACTCACCAACGGCTGGCGCTGCCACATCGGCACCGAAAGTCATTGTCGTATCTTGGCTTGATCCTGAGTTCATTGTGGTCGTAGTAGATCAAGTAGTCGTTGCTGTAGAAAGGCAGAGCCGCGTACGGCTGATAACCTGCGTGGGGGATTGATCTCGACTTGGTTGCTGCTCTCCCCACCAGAGCTGTAATGAATGTAGGTGTGGCTGGCTAGCACTCTCCACAGACTGGACCCTGTCTCTCCCTCTTACTTCCACACGTGCGATCCTATGCAGGCAGAACCGGCGGCCGTTCCTTTTGCACTCACTGCCGGCGGCGGTTCGTCTGTGCAACGGGATAGCTCTGATTGCTCAGGATAGAAGACACATATAGCACTTAGCTATGGGCATTGACTTGAGCCAAACGTTGCGTTGGCGGTCACATAGAAAGGTAAAGATGAGGGATGCGTAGCATGCCCCCTAGAGTCGAGGGACGCGTAGCGTGCCCCCTTCTCTTGCACTTTACACGGTCTTGCTCACAGCTCTTATAGTGACACCTTAGAACTTGACAAGGCATCGCAGTCCGTTCGCACCTTTCATATACCTCGAATCCGAAATCTGCGATGCAAGGAAAGAGTCCAATCGTGGGAGCTGATCAGGATTGTTCTGGAGTTGTGCAATCTCGCGGTTTGTCACCTCAGTTCTAATGCATATTTGCAGCCATCTAAGAATCCTGGCTTGACCCGTGCGATCGATAGCAGAGTACTGCGTCAGCAGCGCGTTGCGCCACGATCGGAAACCCACACTATCCTTTGGAAGCTGTGGCATCTTCAGGTCTTTAAGATCCTTATACTTATAAGTAGCTGCCTCATAGTCCTCTTCCTCATTTCCATCATGAGGCTGCGCATCAGCACCACCATCATAACCCCGATCATTGTTACCAGCAGCTCGCGGCTCAACAATGGGATCATCATCAACCTGTTCTTCTTCTTCACCCTCCTCGGGATCTCCTATGTTGAAGATCTCAGGCTCAGGAGGTGGAGGGCCCGGCGGCCCAGCGATGGGTGTGATGGCAGGCGCAAAACCCGCACCAATCCCGATACCTTTACTTGTAGCCTGTCCCGCTAAAGGTCTTAGGCTAGAGAATGGTGTCGTGAACACAGGTGATGCATTTGCATTCGATGATGGCGTTGCCGACCTCTCACATGCATAAGCTGATGGGCGATTGGCAAGTGATGATGAGGACCGTGCCCACGCATCAAAGAAATTCGTTGATGCTTGTCGCTCACATGCATAAGGTGGGGGACTGGATAAGTACGGGGCTTTAGCAGCTTTGCCAAGTGGAATCCCCGATACCGAATAATCCGAATCCTTTTTATGATCTCTGCGCCCCTTCGCCTTTGGTGAATTTCCGGCGGACGAGGACAACACTGCATCTTTAAGCTCATTCATGGTTTGTCCAACATGTGATGCCATGGCCTTAAGCGCTTCAGTAATCTCCGCGCCATTTTGGGTTTGAGGAATCTGAGGTACACTCGTATTCACAGCACCAGCCTTAACTTCAGCTACGATGCTTTGCAGCGTTGCGATCTGACTGTAAAGCTCCTGCTGTTGACGAGCCAACATCTCGTTTTGTTGCTTCAAGCTAGCAATGGTCTCATTTGCCACAGCCAGTTGCCTCGAAGCTTCAACGGAAACCTCCGAAACCATAGCTTGCGCCTGTGGCTCAATGGCCTGAACCCGTGTTTGGGCTTGATTGCTCATGTTGGCGGCGATAGCCTGGACCTGATCCTGAGCTTGTTGTTGAACCTCGGAAGCATATGCTACTGTCTGGTTTCAACAATCTGGGCTTGCGCCAATGCTTGGGAATGAACCTGAGGGTCAACCCCTTGTACAATGACACCCAACTGCTGATGCTTATGCAGATGGACCTCCTGTGGTGGTGGTCCATATGTTACTGGATTACCGGAAGGTGTTGGCATCTTAGGCTTTGCAACCTCGCACGCATACATGTGCTTTGGTTTCGGGGCGGTTTTGTTCCTATGGTAGGGACTAGAAGCCCTCGAAGGCCTATTTGATGATGATGCAGCAACAATCCTATCCTCGGATGCGGTTCTACTCGCACTCCTGGGTGAGCTCTCGCTCCCGCTACTTTGTTTAGTTGCGGTTACGACCGATAACCCGAATGACACATCCGGTGCCTGCACAGCAGCTGCCGCTTCGTCGGAAGCAGAGGTAGAAGAGATCTGCAGGGGATCCGTCTCCATTTCATGTGAAGACGCCATTGTTACCACTGTGGGTGGCAGAATGCCAACACCACAATGTTCGGTTTGCAAGTGTTTCGGTTTTCGGGCCAATGGGAAACCACACTAGGGTGCAGAACTAAGCAAAATGCCGCAGCACCTAACTAGTGTGGGAGGCAGAATGCCAATGCCACAAACCTGAAACAATGAACCTTAATACCCGAATCGCAATCCACTGAATCCACCCCGGGTGCAGCACTAAGCAAAATGCCGCAGCACACAACGAAGGGAAACTTATAGTTGATCACGCGGTTTCCAAACTTTTGGCCAGCGCTCACTCGAGGAGCCTATCCACCGGGATCGATGCCAACCGCCGGCTCGAGCTGACCTGATATACATAAATGCCGCGCCCCCTGCAATCAGTGGCGACCTCATCCGAGTCATCAATCATCGTTCGGATTCCAAAATGCTGGCATACGGCGCCCTTTCCATTAAAACCAGCCTTTGAAGTGACCACGATGGACGCAGCAAAAAGTTTACAGACCCCTGCATTCACCAGCTCTCGCGTATACGTTTCCGCCCTCCCTTTACCTGTAAAGGTAAGAAGCAATGGGAGCACTTGAGCGTGGTTCACTCTGCTCAGCCAGCGCACGTTGTCAAGCGGAATACGCGTCCCGTCGGATCCACTAATCGCCGCACCAATGCGATCGGCAACATCAGCCTTGTGAGCTAAAGTGTCATAGTAATCGATCGCAACAGCGCGAGGAAAGAGGTCCGCAGGAGAAGTGGATGCCAGGTCATAGCCGCTACGCACAATAATCGAATTCAAACGGTGAGCTGAAGAAAACAAGCGCTTAAGCGGGATGATCTCGAAGCTCTCATGTGGCAGGTCCGACAATGAACGCAGGCTTCCAATACGCAGAGGAGCCGGGGCAGCGTCTCTGGAAGATGATGCAGCAGAGCTCTCTCGATGCGGCAAGTCCATTAAAACAGCGGCACCAGAGGCAGAAGAAGCAGAAGCAGTGGACGTCTCCTGTCTACGGTTATATTCACGCCACTGTTCTGAAGTCCAATCTCCAATGCAACCCGAACCTACGGAAACCCCTGACGCCTTTGGCGCAAAAGATTCTTCTATCGAGGGGTACTCGTTATGATATTCGTCACCCGAAGCGTCCTCACGTGGCTGAGCACGCCTCTTTGGGCGGCTGACGATGAATCCCCCAGCGGGTGTGCCTTTAGTCTCACGGGGCGCCGGTGGAGGCGTTGGAGTCCTAATCCCTTCTACCTTTGGTCTAGGTGTTGGTGGGAATGGTGTCCTTACCCCGCCTACTTTAGGTCTTGGTGCAGGTGGAGCTGTGGGCTAGCAACACTGACAGCCACGTCACGGACTGGCGATCTGGATCTCGGAGGCGAATCTTCAACCAAAAGAGGAGCCGCCGCAGCAGACAATGCATTATCATCTAAAGGAGAAGTGGCCGGAGCGGGCGGATCATCAACCAAAATAGAAGCCGCCGCAGCAGGCAATGCATTATCATCCAAAGGAGGCGTGGCCGGCTCGGGCACAGCGATATCAGGATAGTCTTCAGGCCGACTAGGAAAGAGCGTTACACTCAGAGTGAAGATGAACTAAGGGGTGTCCACTACAGCAAGACGCTGTTCAACTTCAATCAGCAGCTGCGATGCTTCGTGAGACTCCAAAGAATGAAGGTGGCGCTGAAGACCACGATATAACTCTACAGCAGTAGCCTTCCTTCTTCTATTCTTGTTTGCCCCACCACCCTTCGTTCCAAGAAAAGCTCGAAGCCGCCCGCTGATCTCAGCGTCAGATGCAATAGTCGGCGCGAGATCCAAAATGCGCTGTGTAGTAGCGTCCATCGGAACTTCTATTGAAACCGATGGTAGAACCCGAATGCCGTCCTAGTGGCTTTCAATCAACCTGCCCCCGTGCCGTTAGAATGGCTCTAAAAGTGAATGGATGTGTGTGCGAACTGCCTTAGCTCGACTTCACAGCCTTAACGGTTCCTCGGATGACTAATAACCGGAAAACCGTCACCAACCACACTAACAAGCAATCCGTCGGCTTCAAGCCAGCACAGAGGGGATGCACAAACGTCTTTGACGCCGAATCCTGAATCTTTGATTTCAGTGCACGGGCAATGGTGGTTTGTTGATTGTTGCTCCTGTGGCGGGGTGCCAACAGGAGGGCAATAACCCAGTCAACCACAAGTCCTCAACCTAAAGGGAGAACCGCGGGACTGCAGGATGTGCCTTCGTTGTTGTTTGGGACGATGGCGGTGATGGGAAACCGTTTGCAACCCTTCACAAAACCCGTCACACCACAGAGCCCTAGGCCTTCCTAAACCGTGAACGGGTCTCGGAAGAGGTGTATGGGTACTCGCCACAATCCTTGAATGGATGATTTGCAAGTCCACTCAATTGCTCAAGCAGATGCGAGTTGGGAAATCAGGCTTGGGATTCAGATTAAGTCCACCGGTGGCGGGATGCCAACGCGATGACCCAATGACGCCCTAGCCTATTGCAATGCAGCAGCCTCGACGCAGCAGGCGGAGGCAAGCGCGAATGCAGCCTTTCGGTTATGGGTAGTATCTCGGGATTCCCCAATCGATATAACCGCCCGCGTATCGGAATTGGGTTACCCTATGCATCTGATGCAATCGGTACAAGAAGAAGGATGTGCGATACCACGATTCAATGGACCTGCGACTATCCTTCGCCAGCGCGTTCTAGTCCTGTTCCACCTCCTACGATTCTGAAGATAAGTGGGGAAGAACGTCTCAAGTACCCAAAGTCTTATCCTATAGTAGAGATCCACAAACCAGTCGTGCAAAGCTTCACACACCGTTAGATGCCCGTCTGCTCTGGGCATACACGTTGACTAAGGTGGTGCCTGAGGCCAAGGGGAGGGTCCACGAAGCGGAAACCACGGGACAGGTACCTCCTCAAGTCTAAGACTAAACCACCTGCGAAGTGTGAGAAGTTCTTGAACCCTTAGTCTGGCCTGCCTGTAAACCCTTTTCCTTAGGGCCCTTGCAAGTCTAGTCCAAAGATTCAGTGGATGACTGACAAGTGCACGTGTTATCTGTCGCACGCGCAGTTGTTGTATGAATCTAACCCAGTGATTGAAGTGCGTAATGTTTGCGAATATGTAACTCAACCCGGTGGCTTGGCTCTAGCTCAACACGGGGAGTGTCAGTACGAGGCAGGACAGCGGATGTGCCCTACGCAATGTGATTTCACTCTCAACACCAAAGGACGGTGGAGAAATATGAACGGCTATGGCTCAGGTAGAGGCTCTAGACTCTCCTAGCCACAACACAAACGAAGTATCTCAAAGCTGAGGCTGTTAACCAGAAGAACACAAGAGACACAAGTGTTCTAGCAAGGAACAGCAACAAGTACAGCAATCGCACTTGTTTTCCTTGAGCCAAATGTTCAGTTGATGAGTCTTCGTTCTGTCCTAACTTGGTACTTGTAGTTACACTAGGAGACATGCCCAGGGAACGTGTTTTCTCAACTGGGGTAGGCACAAAGAAGTACCGCACGTTAAGTAGGGTAAAGACGAAATCGAAAGTTTACCTTAAAACATACCTTTTTGAAATGTTTTTCTGAAAAATAAATCCAATCCTTGCGACTTGTATTAGAATCGAAATGCCTTTTTCACTGTTTTATCCTGGTTTTGAACGTGTTTTTGGCAGGGGCTTTGTCTTCAAGTAGACACCCGTTGAGTTGAAATTGACACCCAGTTGCATCGAAATCAACTTGTAAGCCACAGCAGATCGTCGCTGTACACCAATTGCGATGAAAGAAGACGAACTAACTCTTGCAGATGATACAGGGCTAGTCAGAGGGGCTGACTTATCGAGATTCGGAGCATAAGACCGTTACGCAGAAATTGAATCCCGAAGTTGTAAGCCCACATGCTCCCTCATGTTGACCACAGAGCGCCTTGATAGCAACCGAAAATCAGAAAGACGAATGCTTATCACAAGCATGTTCACCATCACAATGACAGGAACGGTCATCGACAAGCACTCACGGTAGGTTCTACTCACGCCATCATCCTTCTGAGACACACAACTGGCACACCAAACATACACAAGTAGTTAGTACTCTGAGCGAGGTTGATAGCTGATAACGAACGTGTAGCTTAAAGACACTGCGTACGTTCGTTCCGCGGTCTCATAGTACTCCACACCCAAAGTCCTCCCAGAAACCCCTCAGTCCAAGCTGAAACAGGGGGAGGCCCAAGCTCCCCAAAACAAGATACGGTAGCTTGTGCCGTATGCTCAACCGCCCTTGGTTCACAGGAGTCCACCCTTGTTGGTACTTGATCCAGAAATGAGATTCGGGAAGGGAGTACAGGTCAACCACCCAGACAACCATGATCACCCTTCCTGCCCTGCAACTCGCGGCCCTCCATTATGCCTTCGGCAAGCCGTCACTTGCTCTTCTGCGATGCTTTCTGAAGTGTGCTGGCCTGGGCTTGCAGTGTCGAGGTTGGAGCCTTATGCAAGAAATCAGGATCTGAGGCCTGGCCTGTTCAACCCTTTAAACCACAGAAATCTAGCATTCAGGCTATCCTGCAACTCTCTAAGACATCTTCAGGTGAGTAGTTTGAGCGTGGGGAGTTGATTGGGGCTTATGGGAGCTCGGGCATGTCCACGTCATGCTTTATGGAAGTTCAGGCTAGGGAAGAGCTGCAACAGGCTGTGCATCCGTATGTCTACACAAGTTTGTGTAGCCAGGCAAACAGTATTCGCTGGAACAGTGCAAATGCTGCCCAGTATGTAATCTCCCAGAACTCTCCTATAGCTCTCCCATCGCTCTCCCAAGGCTTTCCCATAGCTCTCCCATAGCTCTCCTATAGCTCTCCCATAGCTCTCCCATAAGCCATAGCTCTCCCATTCGCCTCCTTTCCTGCGCTAGCAAATTGCATTGCCAAATATTGGACACAAGGGCAAAGGCAGAGGTAGAAGCAGAGACAAGAAGTCCCGCACTCGCTGAATGCAAAGCAACGTACGTAGCTGTGTTTGTCTTTCTGTGTTGTACCCACAACACTCCCATGAACTTTCACAGTCTGTGGACTCGTGACCCTTCCATACCACTTCTATACCACTCCTTTGGTCATATTATGGAAGCGGCTTGGAAGCAGTATAGCAGCAGGTTATACCCACGATATGCGCACCCGGCTTCTCCTCACCTGTTATCTCCTCGCCTGAAGATGGCTCTGAAACTCGCACGACTCAAAGCTAAGAGACCCCTCAACGTATTCCCTCTTCAGCCCGTTTACAGAGCCATGTTCAGACCCCTTCGCCAAGCACAAAACCCAGCATAGAATAGCAGCATCCGTTGAGAACCGGGTCAACAAGCAGCACACAGACAAATGTAAACCGTTTAGAGAGCGAGTCTTGTCGAGCAAACCTAGGAACTTGCGCAAATGTGGAAAAAGACATAGACACGCAAACTACCACGACTTCTGGCATCTGACCGCAAGGTGGCGTGTGAGCAACAAATCGCAGTGACAAACCGAACATCATGTTGCAATTGCCATGAAAAACCGAAGGCGAAGTCTCCACAGCAGCAAGAACCCAGCCGGCGCGCTGAGAACCTGAGATGCCTGCAAGTGCTGCTAGTTGGGCAGCACACGAAACATGCAGAACGTGCATGTTTCGTGTGCTGCCCAACTAGCAGCACTTGCAGGCATCTCAGATTACAGAACATGGCTGCCTCTTGCACCCGCAGCTGTCAACGACAATGCCGCCCTCTGCATGTGCTATCAGACTGCTGCGATTATCGCAATATTATTGCGATTATTCTCCCTCCTGCTCCTCCCTCCTGCTCCTCCGCCTGCTCCTCGCTCCGGCTGATCGCTCCTGCTGCTCCTGCTGCTGCTGCTGCTGCTGCTGCTGCTGCTACTGTTACTGTTACTGCTACTGGCACTGCGACCACTGCGACCACTGCTACGACTGCTACAACCACTACTACCACCACTACCAGCAATAACACTTTGTTTAGCATTGAAACAGCGACGCCGTTAACGTCGTCACGCAGTTCACGTCTTTCGTCACGTCGTCACACGCTGCGCCCCGAAAATTACGCGCAGCTACGGCCATCAATGGTATTGCTATGTTCATCACTATAACTGTTATTACTATTGTTCGTAGTGGTACTATTGTCACTGGTATTCCGCTTACTCGTACCACAATCGCCGTCACTCTCACATATACAATTAGTAGCAATGGTATTGCAACTAGTATGGCTGTTACTATAAAGCAAGGTCAAACAAAGTGCCAGCAGCCACTGCAAGCAGCAAACAGCACAACAGCAGCAACAAAAACATCAACAGCAGCATCGGCAGTGTCAGCAAAGGCAGCGTTAGCAGTTGTAGCAGCAGCCACGATCGACCCACCGACCGAAGGACCGACCGAAAGGAAGAAATGAACAACACAAACGCAAGGAACACAACATAGCACCCTTCACCCATTCACCCCATCCCCGACTAGAAACAGGGAACATGCCTCTGGCTTGGCGACTACATCCTCAGTAAAGGAGTTAGGGCGCTGACCCCTCCTTTGAGCCGGCGGTAGCATTTCCGATAGCCTGTCCAGGCCTTGGATTTTTGGGGTTTGACTGAACTCTACTTCTTGGCGGCTCATCAGACCTGCTCAGGATTTAACACTTGCTGCTTGGAGATTTGGAGTTTAGTGATGAAACGTGGCTTTGTTGCCGTGTGGGGTGGATGTCAGGCACCATCCATGCTTACGCTGCTTTTCGGTATGCTGGGAGGGGGCTTCCGTGTTTCTAGCATAAACATAAACAGCCAGTAGGAGCTGAGAAAAGCGGCTTCTTGGATTCGCTCCCCATGCAAGTGCTGAGCGATCTTGTAGTTGTTGTCAAAATTTTCCGGAGCCCCGGTGGGAATCTCGCACTGCCTGCCTGAGGGCACCGACACTTCTCTGGAGCGTGCGGGAAGTAAGATTTCATGAGCAAGCTTGCGAGTCTGTAGAGAGGGGTGTCCACGCAAATATAACCAAGATGTGGCCTGTGGAAGCACCCATAGCTTGTAAACATTGCATGAATTTCCACTTTCAAAGCAAGCCTAGCATCCTGGATTAGGGACAGCATTAGCACGACTTTCGCGGGCTCTCGAGCATCTTGGGGGCCCCCCGCGAGCGCCTCGAGCGTCGCCGCGGACATGCAGCGTGGACGACGCTTTCTAGCATACGATGGAGAGTCCGTCAACAAGCTGCCTACTCAAGGATTCGACGCATCGCGTGAAGAGGCTCCCCAGCACTGAGGATCTGACCATGAGCATCCCAACCTCGGCCATCCGATTTATGATCTGCTTCGGTTTGTTCGAAAGGTGCTGCCGCTACTGTAGGACTTTGGCTCACCATAAAGTTGAGGGTTGGAGCTTGACCCTTACATTGCTTCTGACATATGGCCAAGCAGGTCACGACCGTTAATGCACACTTAGGGTCCCGTGCCTGGTTGTCTTTTTCTGCAAGAACATGAAGTGTTCGTTCGACGAGGACGAAAGCTCTTGTGCCGCAGGGGCCGCGCACCAAAGGTCGGAGCCCGAACAAAACGGAAACCTTCGCCGTACACCCCCACCAAAGAAGGCTTGGGAAGCACGTGGTCTTGGAGTTTACAATGAATCGGTAATTCCACCATCGATTGCAGTGCCAGCCCTCCACCTTTCTATCCTCAATCTGCCAGATCAAAAGTGAGACCCCAACACGTGCCAAACCCTTCTGCAAGTCCATCACGCACCTGTACATATACAACACAAGCTGTCTCACTCAGTCTCAAGCCACCAAACGAGCGCCCACTGTGCGTCGGAATCCTGCAGTCAGAAGGTTTCGGCCTCAAGCCCATCTGACAAGTCTTTGGCGTCCGAACAAAACCCCGTGATTCTCTTGAACCAAGGTACTTGGTCACAGGCATCAGCCAAGCTTGACACAACGGCGGGTGGGTGGGTGAAAACTTCAGCCCAGGGTTACAGGCGCGGACTTAGGGTTGCTCAAGGTCCAGACCTGGCCACAGGACCAGCAGCAGCAGCAGTAATGCGATTAGTGCACAACAGGCTCCAGCCAAGGCATCCATGGCTCTCCGTTATCGTGCTGCGATCTGCGTTCTTGCATTTATGGAATTGGTGAGGCTGTGACTCGGGGGTGCAAGGCTGTGGGTATTGCCGGCTTTGGGATGCTTTGGGCATTGCCACCAGGGAGCTTGAGCCCCAAACCCTGAAGGGCTAGTGCAAAGGCCTTCGAAGCTGCTTTTTCGGGCGGGTTTTCGCTGGGCCTTGATAGCTTCCGGCCAGGAGCTATGGGGCTTTGTGCTTCCAGGCTAGGTGTTTCAGTTTTGAGTAGTGTGACGACCGGATGGGGTTAAGGGCTTGAAGTGCATTGCATGTCTTGGAAGCATTGCCGCAGCCAGGGCTTGACCGAGCAGCTGGCAAGGCAGCGGCATGTTGGCCAGTGAACGTATAAGGGCTTGAGGTTTGGAAGGGGTGTGCTGCATGCATCGGCCAGGAAACTTGGCGCTTAGCGAGGTCGGTCAAGCGCACCAGATCAGAGCACATGGTACTACGACCCCAAAACTCAAACTCGAAAACATTCACCCCCGCTGGCTCCTGCCGTAGACGTTTCAGCATGGTGCACTTCGATAGGTGGAGGGTTCCAGCTCACAGACTGAATCATAATGCAAATACTACCCAACTAACACAAGCAACAACACTGTTCATGCTAGAACAACACTGGCCGTCATTTCACATGCAGCTTCCCCCCGCTTATGGTAGCTGTCTGAAGCAGGGGCTTCTGATTTAGGACTGGGGCGATGCCGCGGCACGCCTTATGAGGACGTCGCCAAGCACGCACAACTGCTTCATGCTTCGATTCAAGAACCTTCAGGTATTCTCAAGTTCTAGAAAGTCAATTTACTATTCCTAGGCATATCAGGAACCCCACCGATAGCTTCTCGTTTTCCTTTGGTGCTTTGAACCGCAATCAGCTATCAAGGTCATGTAGCGCGACCTCGGAGATGTCAGGTGTCGCCTCGTGCCCCTGAAGGCTGAGCTTCGGCTTACGAACCAGGGTGTTGGGAGCCACGGTCAGATACTCGCATGAAAACTTATTCCTAGTGCTGCTAGCATACCCCAGTCTTTTGATGTGAACAGCAGTCCCAGCAGACTCGCAACTCCAGGTCCCACAGCATGCAGCCCTTCAACCAGGGAACGCTACGGCTCACGGGCATGTGTAGCATAGTTGACTCCGCGACACCCCGATGACATGCAAAGCGTTACTCGCAAGCGGAAACTTTCGTGAGACAGTCTGGAGAGCCCCGAAACACCCTTTCTAGCGCGGGCTTCGGCAAACATCGAACAGGTTTATGCAAGAGTCTTGATCATTGACGTGGTATTCCAGCGCAGCCATCCACATGTAACGTATCCTTGCTTATTAGGTTCCTGAATTGCAGAATTGCAGCGGCGTACAACAAAATTTGCTGAAGCCGACAAACGTCAACTTGCTTCGGAAACTCTGAATTCTGTGTATACCACTGAAGAATCGCGGTTTCTAGATGCGGAAGAGAGAGTACATGGAATCATCGATACGTTCTCGATAGTTCGTCCCACCGTAGAATGCCTGCAAGGTCCAGGACTTGTCTTAAGAAATGTCTCTTCGTGCAGAATGTCCTGTTCGCATGGAAGTCAAAGAGTGACGCCAACCCATCCGGCTCCGAAAGGCCTCAGCCCTGCATCCAATTCAAGCACCCTGATGCCCCTGTAGGTCTGGCGTCACACGTTGATAAGCTACCGCAGGGGATTTCGGAAGCCAAGATGATCAGATGATGTGGAATGGCCTCTTTATGAGCGGGCTCTGGACCGTTCAGAAAGGTAAACGACGGCGGTTGCAGAAGAGACGCATTGACAACTTGATTTCCGTAAGCAGTTTGTCCACGTTGTGGAAGAGCGCTAGTCTGCCAGGCATGGCCTTCGTTGGCACAGACAAGGAATGTTCGAACATGTCAGCTGTCAGCAGGCTCCTTCACTGGCACTGCACTCACTGCACTCACTGCCTTGAGCTTCAACCCATTCAGCCCGCAACATCCCCAACACACACATCGAATAACATAAGTCCTCATAAGAGCCATGAGTACAGTGACTGCTTTCGCCACCAACTCCCGACAAAGGGAGCCCCTTGGTCAAGAAAATGGTTATAGGTTACCATCATCTGCCATCTATGTGTGCCGGCAGACACGGGCTCTCCTTCAAATCTCTTGGAGGCTGTGCAAGCCTGCAGCCCGACAACATTCAATTTTAGACGTCACCGCAGTTTCAGCACACCAAGCAACTCTGACAGAAACGCGGCCTCTGGTGTGCCCTGAAAGCACACCCAAGCGCATACTGGAACTTCAACGGAGTGCAGTGCTCATCAACAAACAATCCTGAATCATGCGCGGGCGGACGATTCAGTGAGTAGCCACTTCAAGACTCGAATGCGGACTCGAGACTCGCGAACCAGCAAGGTCCGGAAATCTGACTCAAACCGAACCTCTCAGTATCAAGACATTCCAGACGGCTGTCCAGAGACAAGCGCCTGTAGCAGGCTTGCCAGAGCCTGTGCATTGTGGTTTTGATGAGGGGGGTGGTCCGACTTACGAGCTGGTGTGGCCTGCGTTCCTTTCGCAAACAGGACGACGACACACACCGAGGTCAGAATCCATCTATATTGCAGGGCAGTTATGCCATGAATCCCACCCAAGTCCTGAAAACCCAGAATCATGCAACCCTGACAGGCGGTCAGTTTGTATGTTTTATATATGGTTTTCGGTTCGGTGGGTATGCGAGTCAGTCAGTCAGTCAGTCAGTCAGTCGGGCAGCCAACCGAGCGGTCAGTCAGTCAGTCAGTCGGTCGGTCGTCCAGCGGCAGCGGTGAATCGGTCAACCAGTCAGTCCGTCCGCCGACTGAGCCGTCAATCAGTCTGTCTGTTTGTCAATCAGTCTGTCAGTCCGTCAATCCATTAATCTGGCTGTTGCTCTGGCGTTGCACCTGCAAACCAGTGAGTATGGGATACCGGAGAATAGGAATCGCCAAAAGAGGGGGCGATTGCAAGACGTACGATGAACCGGAGCCGCCGAATCAGGGGGGGTGTTCAAGATATATGATGAGCCGTTGTCACCAAAAGAGGGGGCGTGTTAAAGATATATGTTGAAACGGAATCGCCAAAAGAGGGGGCGTGTTTAAGATATATGGTGAACGGTCATCGCCGAATGCGGGCGTGTGATAAAGATGTCTGCATGATGAACCGGAATCGCCGAATGAGCGGGCGTGTTGAAGATATGATGAGCCGTTATCACCAAAAGACGGGGCGTGCTTAAGATATATGGTGATCCGGAAAGGGGTGTGTCTAAGATTTTTTGGCATAATCTTTGTTGAACCGGAATCGCCAAATGAGGGCGTGTGCTTAAGATGTGATGAACCTCCGGTCCTCTTGCAATTGCATTGGCAAAAGGGGCGGGGCTGCGCTCCCCTCAACCCCCCCGCTTTCTTCAGCCCTGTTGTGAACGTGCTTTAGCGAACGTCGTACCATCAAGACCGCTTTGTGGCCGTTTGTGCTTGGTCGTAGCAAAGTCAAGCGCGTAACTCATAAGAGACGTTTCACAGCTCGTCCTAGGGGCCCAACCCCTCCCCCCCCCCGCCCGCTTTATGTTTAGGCCACGCAAGCCAAGGTATATGGTGAATGGTTTTCGCCGATCTAGGGGGTTTTAAATAGAAAGATGGTGAACCGAAATTACCAAATCAGGGGGGGGGGGGGGCGTGCTTCATATATAGTCTAGTATAGAATATTATATAATAAAATATACAGTATATATTATAATATAGAAATGTAATATAATAGAATGAAATATAATAAAGTTAATTTGATTATAATGTAATATAATATACATACACAGATATGCTATATGATGTATGGTGAACCGGAATGTGAGGGGCTTGCTTAAGACGTATCATGAACCGCTATCGCCGAATGAGGGGACGTGTTTAACATGTATGTGGAACCGCTATCGCCAATTGAGGGGGGCGTGTTCAAGATATAAGATGATCCGGAATTACCAAATAAGGGGGCGTGCTTTAGATATGGAACTACCAAATCAGGGGGCGTTCTCAGATATATGGTTCAGGTTATATAATGAACCGGAATAACCAAGTGAGGGGGGTGTTTAACATATACGATGAGCCGTTATCGCCAACTGAGGGGATCGTGTTCAAGATATAGGATGACCCGGAAACAAGTGCTTAGATACATGGGGTACCGGAATCGCCAAATGAGGGGGCGTGCTTGAGACAATATGATGTATGACGAACCGGCATCGCCGAATCAGCGGCGCGTTTAAGATATATGGATAACCGGAATCGCCGAATCAGGGGGTGTGTTTACGATACATTATCAGCCGTTCCAAAAGAGGGGGCGTGTTTAAGATATATGGTGAATTGTTATCGCCGAATGCGGGCGCGTGTGAAGATATCTGGTGCACTGGAATCGTAGAATGAGGGGGTGTGTTGAAGATATATGAGGAGCCGCTATCACCACAAGAGGGGGTGTGTTTAAAATACATGTTGAATCCAAATTACCGATTAGGGGGGCGCGTCTCAGATATGTGGCATAATCTATGGTGAGCCGGAATCGCCGAATGCGGATGCGTGCTTAAGATGTGATGAACCGCCGGTCCTCTTGCAATTGCGTTTGCAAACGGGAGGTGGTCTGCCCCCCGCCAACCCCCGCGTTTTCTTAATCCCTGGTTTGCGTTCGCGAACTTCGTACGAATCAAGAACGCTGTTTGGCCATTTGCGCTGGTCGCAGCAAGGCAAGCGCACAACTCATCTGAGACTTGGCAAATCCCGTCCCAGGGGTCCAACCCCCCTCGCTTTATGTTTGGGCCGCGCAAGCGAAGATATATGGTGAACGGTTTTCGCCGAATGAGTGGGTGTTAAATATATATGGTGAGCGGAAATTGCCAAATAAGGGGGCGTGCTTCAGATATGTATGATATATCGTGAACCGGAACCGCCAGATCAGCGAGGTTGTTTAACACATACCATGAACCGTTATCGCCAAATGAGGGGGCATGTTTAATATGTATGTTGAAGCGTTCTCGCCAATTGAGGGTGGTGTTTTTCAACTATAGGCTGACCCGGAATTACCAAATACGGGGGCGTGCTTAACATGTATGATGAACCAGTAGTTATCACCAAATGAATGGATATGAATGGGCGTGTTTCAGATATATGGTGAGCCGCTACCACCAAAACAGGGGAGTGCTTAAGATATATGGTGAATGGTCCCAAGTAACACAAAGTTGTATTAATCATGCAGAAAGAATTCCGACCTAATTAGCCCATTGAACAGGCTCAGCTTTATGCTTTCAGGCAATATGTAGCGCACTTGGTTTCTACGGCGGGCGTCGGGATGTCGCCGCCCTTTTCTACGCTCGGACGCAAAAATCTGGCTCGGCTGCAGGCATGGTCTCAGCGTAAAACCAAATGCCATGCAGTGCCAACTGCTCAATTCAAGCCTGCTCTGCGCAGGGGCTGCAGCCGGTTTGATGGGACCCTGTGAATCCGAGCCTGTCTCTACGACGGGACGCAGAATAGATTTGGTGGGACGCGGTGGGTCCCAGCCTTTCTCTACGGTGGCACAAGGACGGGGTTCGGTGGCAAGCGGTGCATCGCAGCCTTTTTGTACGGTACAATGCGAAGTGGATTCCATGAAAGCCGGCAAGTCCTAGCTCTCCTCTACGCGGGACCCCAAATCGCGTTTGGTGGGACGTAGTGGGTCCCAGCTCTTCTCTATGTGGGGCCCAAAGCGGGTTCGGTGGGACGTGGTGGGTCCCAGCTCTTCTCTACGCAGGACCCACATCGAATTCGGTGGGAACTGGTGGGTCCGAGCTCTTCTCTACGTGGGACCCACATCGGCTTTGGTGGGACCCGGTGGGTCCCAGCTCTCCTCTACGTGGGAGCCGCATCGGGTTGGTGGGACCCGGGTGGGTCCCAGCTGCCCTCTACATGGGACCCGCATCGGGTTCGGTGGGACCCGGTGTCCCAGCGCTCCTCTACGTGGGACCCTACACCCCGTTTGGGTTAGCATTGTAGTCCGGACGTGCGTCCTGTCGGGGTGAAGCCTTTTCCGGGTAGAGCACAGGCTGTGGTAGGCTGTGGTGGGATCACGATTAGACTGTGGTGGGATCACGATTGGCGGCGGGAGCGCTCTGGAGAGAGCGCGCTTGAGCCTACACGGACTGTATTGGGAGCACGATTTTGGCGGGAGCGCATTTGAACCTACATGTACTGTATTGGGAGCACGATTGGTGCCCGAGAACAGGCAATATACTCTAGCGTAGCGGGAGCATGTTTGGGCCGCCATTGATGGTTTCCGTGCGGCCTGTCATGTTGGGAGCATATTCGCGCCCGAGCACGGAAAAGGAGCTGCCTTGGCAGTCGCGACTCCCACAGAATCGTCACTCATCGCCACCACCAGTGGCGACTGTTAGACAAAATCGGCATACGAATGGTGAGAGAAACTCTGAGGCTTTGGGGCTTCAGGGGCCGGACTCATAAACAATACTATAGTTCTTCGAATTCCCTACGAGTATAAAGCCTGCTGAATGTATAGTGTTGACGCCGCTGAATTCGTGTTCTCTCACTCATCGCCACCTCTGGTGACTATGAGAAAAAACTGCATGTCTGACGGTTTAGGGTTTAGGGTGTAATACAGGGGCCGGAATCACTAAGTTATTTCTTGGGGTCCATACGAATAATCTGTAAAGGGTATTCTAATAGCTAAGGCCCACTGTATTACTATATGAGGGAAATCGGAGGTGCTGACGCCGCTCTCTCACTCCTCGCCACCTTTGGTGACTTTCTGACCGTTTAGGGTTTAGGGTGTAATACAGGGGCCGGAATCACTAAGTTATTTCTTGGGTTCCCTACGAATAACCTATAAAAGGTATGTTAATTGCTAAGGCCCACTGTATTACTATATTAGGAAAGTTGGAGTGACAGCCTGTCAGTCATCGCCAGCAGTGGCGAATGCAATGGTCCTCACAAGGACTTGGTTTTGTATTGGCTTTAAGGCTGGGTTTAGGGGTTTAGGGTTTGCGGGTGGATGCCTTAGAAGGCTTCGACTTTAGGCAAAGACCCGGATGCCCAGCACGCCTACAAAAGCCGTATCTGCAAATCGATGCGTCCAGAACTTGCTAGGATGCCCAGAAAGCCTTGAAAGAAAAACGTATCTGCAAATCGATGCATCCAAAGCTTCAGCGGGATTTTAGATGCAGAGAACGCCTTCGAAAAGCGTATCTGCAAGTCGATGCATCCAGAGTTTCGGGCTTACAGGGTTTAAGGCGAAGGTTTAGGGCGCTGTGCCTCAGCGATATCATCAGCTTGACCACTTCCGCATACTGGTCCTTGCAGGGCCACCACATGGGCAGCTTATCTATGGCTGGGAGTTAAGGCATGGGGTTGTAGATCTTTGGCTGGAAGCAGAGATGGCAACCTTCCCGAAGCAACATGGCATGGATGTCAGCTTGCATAGTTTGCCCCCCAATGCCTGTAAAGCAATGCTCGCAGATCCACCATTGCATAAACGGACGCGCCAAAAAACGGGCTTACAAGATGCTTCTAGTTTTTGATGGTGTTTGTCTCTATGCTGGGGCCAGCAATTCAATGCCAGCAACACTCACAACCAGCACTTCTTGAGCTTGTGGTGCCGAGAGGAACCGATAGGTCCGTGGCTACCTTTTGTTGCAGGCACTCTACGCACCTACAGAGAAGCTAGAGGAAGCTTTCTATTTCCTTCACACGGGGCCTCTGCCTCTACACAGCATCCGCAGTCCAGCTACCTTGCTTTGAGAATTTTTGAAAGTCCAGCAAAGCAGGACCGCATGCGAAATGCGATCTAGTCCCTACATAGCGGCGCGGGTCACCAATGCGTAAACTGCACCGGAGGCACACGACGTGGTAACTAGATCTATAGAGCTGACGACCTAGGCAGCACGTGTAGTGCGCCGTACCATCAGCCAGTTGAGCTCTTCGACCGTGAGGTTGCCAGCTTTCTTGAGCAATCGTCGCTTTCTACGGGCCTGTGCACTGCTGAATGCATGCATGAAGCAGCATGCCCTATATACTGAATGACTGATGGGAAGACCTCATTTCGCATCTGTTTCGTGCAATCCTTCAGCTCCTTCTTTAAGATGGCACGCTGCGCTTTCAGCTGGGCAAGTGGATCAGCAGGCACGGGATCTGGTGCGCGCTCCTGCGCGCAGTGGGATTCGTGCATATACGAAACTAGGACCCCAAATGCTGCCACGGATAGCACACCTCAGCCACTGCACCGTCTCCCAAGCGCTCGGCTTCACCACGTCGGTCGGCCGGGGGTGCGGCTGCCATTCTCGAAGAAGGCAGGAGGACTTCAGACCACACTTCCGTCTCAGAGCCACAAAAAGCTCGCATCATCATGGCATGGTGAGGCAAACACATCGACAACGAAACCTGTCACATCGCAGATTGAAGTTATGCCATTTCCGGGTCCCAGAAACAAACCCACTTTCCGGCCAACCAACCGGCTTCAGCATGATGGGCCCATACAGTAACAAAATGTCGATCCCGTACGTGCTCTAGCTCACTGGCATCAGCTAGCCGGCCTTAGCCGGACAATATATGACCACAACAAAACCCGAATGCCAGCTTCCAAATAAACCCTATTTGAGCCACCCACCCACCCCCCTCCCCCCATCAATTTCTTATCACTCTCGTTCCCCACCCCCACCCCTCCCTGCCCTCTCCCCCCTTCCCTACCCTATACCTCACTATCCCCCCCTTGTCATGCCCCCCTGTCCCTATCCCTCCATGCCCCTGTCCCCTACTCCCTGCTCCCCCGCCGCTGAAACCAAAAACATGACACATTTTCCACGGAATATGTGTCACTATAGCGGTGCTAGCACAGAAAACATGGATACATTTTCCGCGGAATATGTGTCACGATATCTATGCTAACACCAAAAATATGACACGTTTTCCGCGGAATATGTGTCACTATAGCGGTGCTAACACCGTTTTCCGCGGAACTCCTATTACTTCCTCCTCTCTCTCGTTTTATTCCAACCTTTAGGGTCAAAACAAAACCTAGAGAAGATGGCCTCATCCAAACCCCCATGCAAGGTTTGCAGAAGGGTTATATAGTAATAGGGCATACTTACGGCTAATGTAAAGCTTCTGTAATGACTGTATAAATCTCTTAATTGCATGGGTCATATAAAGTTTCATTTCCATCCACTCCTCCCCCTACCTTTTCTACATAAGCAACTCCAAGGCGAAGATAGAAAACAACAACTGATATCATTCTACATACTTATATTGGTACCAATAGGTGTATATAAAGCTTATAAAAGGCTTGTTTAAGTTGTTTAAAAGCATTTTTTTTAAAAAGCTTACGCAGGGCTCATATAAGGCTTATACATATATGGCATACATATTGGGAGAATACAGTAGAGAGAAGTAACAGGAAAAAACCGATACCAACAACCTTTTCTCCGTGTCCACAATCCAAGCCCTCTTCGGAGAAGGGAAGGTGAGCGTTTCTTTTTGTTTTGCCGTTCTCTCTTCTCCTTTTCCTTCTGAAAGAGCAAATATACAGGAGTGAAAGAAAGCAAGAAAGGAAGGGTGATTGGGGAGAGATAAAACCTCTGTCCATTCTTCATTAGGAAACCAAGACGACGAGCGACAATGTGATGAGGTAACCTCATGTTTACTGTGTCTTAGATTCTGAAAAAGCAAGTTTGTTACCAGTAACATGCTATCATTCGTCATATCATCTACGAGTTGATGTGGTATTGCATTTTCCGGCCCGAAATGTGTCATGCACATGTCTGTAGGACCGAAAAGATGACAGATTTCCAGCCTGGAATGTGTCATGATTAGGTTTGTAGGACAAAGAGGACACATAAGAGATGACACATTTCCGGCCGGAAATGTGTCATCCCAGTAAATGGCCCTTAAAATGCCGACAGGGCCGATTTTGGATGTCATACCGTTTGGAATTTAGGTTTGTTGTAGTTCAAGAGATGACACATTTCCGGCCGGAAATGTGTCATCCCAGTAAATGGCCCTTAAAATGCCGACAGGGCCGATTTTGGATGTCATACCGTTTGGAATTTAGGTTTGTTGTAGTTCAGGGTTGAAGGTTTATAGGGCTAAATCTTTTTTGGCATACAGAAACCCCAAGCGCACAGACGCTACACAAGTATATGGTATACAGTATACAGTATATAGATATAACATATAATATATAGATATAGTATAAGGTGCGTGTGGTTTTTGCTTTTTTCGTAATCGATAGAGCATTTCTCTCATTTTCATTTCGCAGATAGAGGAGACATTTTGTCTTATCATTAAAGAAGACCTTGTGTAGGAAATATCGCAGCAAATAAAGCAGGTCTACCATGTTTCTATTATGGTCGAGGACCCTCTCACTTCCGACTAAAAGATAGAAAGGCTTTCCCATAAAATGTACTGCTTGTTGCGTGAATATAGCCTGTTATGTATGTGCAATAAAAGTAGGTTAGCTAAGGGTTTTATATAGGCTATATAAATCCTATGTGTGCCCAGGTTATAGGTGATACTTAGTCTTATTATTTTACTTTCAAGGGTTCTAGGCAAGTTTTCATGGTAATTGTAGTAACAGGGTTATAGGCAATACGTAGCATGATTATTGTTGCTTTTATAGTTGCAGGCCGAGTTCAGATCCCTCTTACCTCCGAATCTAGCTGTCCAGGCTTCTACAAAGCCTTTTATATTGTGGGTAAGGGTCTGTAGGACTTTTTAAGGTTCATGTGTAAAGATTGCAGGCCATTTGGGGATGATCGAGGTCAGGGCCCATAGAAGGTATGAGAAATCTAGGGTTCATCTACGGCTGCAGCAGCTTTTTGGGGTGCATGTCCCATCTCTGGGACAGAAACTTGAGTTATTGGGCTTCATCTAGGAGGACAAGGTTTCGGGTGGGCATACTAAGAGAATTTTAATATCACTATATAAATGTACGGATTTGGAGAAGTTTGCTCTTTTCAGCAGAGTGCCATTAAGGTTTCAAGGGTTCCACTTACTGCTATTAACTGTGCTTATATGCCGTGGACCTCATGCAGACTCACAGCTCTCTGGGGAGTAGCGGTGCCATTGGCGTGGGATCTTCAGGGCATTGGAACCATAGAGGTACCACACAAAGGCTGTGATGTCAGCCATGGGCCACAGGTCGCCCCACTCCCAGGTAGATCAGATATCCATAGCATCACGGTTTGGTAGTTCATCATGATCGTGTAAACTGGATCAAGGTGAAGAGCTCTTGTGCAATCTTCTGCCCGAAAGCAGCCGTATACTGCCTTAAAGGCACATGGAATCTCAACCCTCAAAAGCAGCCAGGTAATGATCTGAACGGAGACATGCACCATTCAAACTACGATTTGCAATCTCAGGACGTGACCCAGTAGCCCTGAGGTCAAAGGTGCCCTTAAGGCGGTTTTTGCCTTCCTTGTCGAGCCATCGCTTGACGGGAGGTCCACCACGACGGGGATTCCGAATCTCCGCCTGGGCCCGCACCTCGGCGCGCTTTAGCTTTCCCACCCAAAACTTTGTAATGGCCCGGCTTGACGACCACAAAACCGTCGGCTTTGGGGTTCGAGATTCATAGTGCCGCATCCAGAACCGGCATTTGTATACCTGTGCCAGGGCACCATCTCAGTTCTAGGCACAGTATTTTGAAGAAAGTGGATTCGGATCTGAATGCCGGGGAGTCGTGCCTGCATTCTGCATTCTACCACAAACAAACTGCAAGGGGCTTGTCTCGAACAGCAGTGAAGACTTTGGCTGTTCCACCACCCAGGTCCCGATAAAGGCAGTTGTTGCCAGGAGCTGTAGGGCCACCCTCAGGGAGCTTCTCCACTACAGGTAACAATCCGGGTCTAACTTAAACCCAGACACAGGTAATTATATCTAAACTCCATTCCCAATACATAGGAGTCTTACCTCAGCCTCAACCCACCTGCAATGAGAGTCCCTGGCCTAGCTGCCATCTGATTCGAATTTGCAACATCAGGTATGTCCGAGCACCCCTCCGGATTGGCCAATGATCTCCCCGTTCTGCCCCGGCTTGTCGTGACTGCAGTGCACTCCCAGCCAATGTAGATAACCTTTCCTGTCCCCGCGCATGGTGGCCGTCAGAAAAGCCCTCAGAATCCAACTTCACTGTGTATAGAAACCCACTGGACAACAGCAGCACAGGACATGCTCCTAAGTACCACCTGATTGAGCTGGGCATCCCAAAGCCACCATTCTTGGTCACATCTAGTGCTGCACTCTGCAAAATATCCATGGTGACAGCTTGCTGTCCTGGATACATTGCCCTTACTTGCTTTGCAGCCTCCGCATTTCCAGCGAAGCTCTCGGCGAAGGCATAGGGAACCACCTCTTTCGGTGTATTGGCTGCCTGCTACAAGATTGAAGACCCGGCCGTTGGTGCACTCAGATTATTTCACCAACACACAGTGCCATTACAACTTTTGCACAACTTGCACCGTACACATCTAGATGCCTATAGCTTCATGGATCCTGTTGATTGCAGCCACAGCTGGCAACTCATGTGCAATGTACATGTGGCAGACTCAAGCTTCACTGACAAAACTTCATCCCAGAACTGGCAACAAACACGTCGGTCACCACATTGCTGCACTTGTGGAGGACCCAGTGTGCCAGCCTTGGCAGCCTTCCGCTTGCCCCGCAAAGAGGCAAAGACCTGCGTGGGAAGGCAATGTGGGCTTCATTCAAAGCACATAGAGCAAATGACTCCTTAAGAAAGAGATCTACTCAGACAGGCAGCCGAGATCGTGCTTGAATCAAACTAGCAACAGCATCAACTGGAGCACCAAGATCCATTTATTTGCTCTAGCACAGCAAGCTTCCGGCAGCGGCACGATTGGCCACAGAAGCTATGTAGGTCGCAAGATATGACCCCATTACCACAATTGCCTGCTCTATGGCCGACCATGCTCAAGGATTGGCTCATAAAGCCCTACAAAGCTTGCTCCAAGCCAACAACACAAAGATCAAACCACCCAACCAACACACTTGGCCCCAGTCTTGGCAGGACCATCTTGCTAGGGCCAACTGTAGCCATAAAGATTTCAGGTGTCCAAGTTATTCTTTTCCAAGATTAGTTGGCTTCGGGGATTTCATTACGGCTCTAAGCTGGTGCGCGGGGGTGGTGGTGGGGGGGGGGTTGAACAAGTCTACACATGTGTACATGAATGTGCATCTGCACACGCAACTAAATACTTAATTAGTACACGTTGAGTGCATGTCTGCATAGGGCCTAGCTGCCATGGAGTGTGCTCAGCAAATAATGACATTATGGAACAACCTACGACTTCAGGGCGTTTGTCCTGTATCGGAAGCATCACATATGTATATGTATATGTGTAGATATGTGTGTACATATATGCACATATATGTATGTGTATATGCATGTATATGTGTATACGTACATACCCATATGTACTCACATACATATATATATATATATATGGGTTTATTTATTTATCTATTGAATTTGTATAGATATACACACATTTAAGCACAGACAAATAAGTATCTGCGAATACATGCTGGCTTGCCAATTAGCTTCCCAATTTTGGGTAGATATATGGATATGTAAAATTGCCTTGACTTGCTTGTATTGACTTGGACTGTGGGGTTTGTCAATTGCAGAAGCTCAATGAGGTTGCTAGAGTCGGATGTGTCAGCCTAGCCTCAATTTAAATGTGAGCTGGTCTTACATACATCCACAAAGCCACAGTATAATCTTTAAACCAGGGGTCGAGGAGCCAAGCTATTCAGGGTGATCAGTGATAAATAATTTGTCAAAGCAATCTATGTGCCAGGGTCACAGACTTATCTTATGCCCGATGTTAAGCACGATGTCACATGGCCGGCCAGGCAGCTCAGTGGGACATCTTCAAAATCAAAACCAGGTTGAACTTTGCTTCAGCAAAACAGGTGGCAGATCGATCAAGGGATGGTTACCGCCCCCGCATGAAATCGCACAGTGCTTTCATGCACCCAAAGTAACGCCAAAGCCCTTCTCCGACCTACCCTGACTGTCAGCTGACACAGGCTCCAGACAATCACATGGCTGCTCAGGCGCCGATCTGCTTTTTGGGAAGGGTACCATCATCACCAATCCTTCGTATTTGGGGTGCTATCTTTGGCTCTTGAGTGTTTGGTTTTGTGGTGTATTTATATTCTTATGAAAAAATATATATATATATATATATATATATATATATATCGTGGGTTGCTCTCATGCTGCGTCCAGGCTCTGCACTTGACTTGCACCAAACCGAAGAATTCGTACTGCAGCAGGGTTTCGGATGTTAAAATGATATGGCAGGCAAACTACTTTGGGCATGGGAAGGGATTATTCTGGGCTATCTGTGTGACCTACCCAATTACACTTATTGTACCGATGTCCTTGTTTATGTGACCATGGCTTCCAAAGATATATATTGCAAAAAACTTACAATCACGAAACTCCTCAAGCACTTCTATAATTGAGTGAACTAACGGGCCATGAAAAACCGGAGCTGTATTGCCCTGGCCCTAACCTAAACTTAGTGCCCAAGATGTTCCTCAGCTGCCGTCTTCTGGCCATCCTTCAACTTCAACTTGGGCAGCACCAGCTCGAAGAATGCACCCGCAATGCGTCGAAACTTGTTGATCCCATGTGCACCGGTGGCCATCGGTCGTCTGGCAAACGTCTTGGGCAAGTCGTCTGGCAGCAGATCATTCAATCCGGCTTCTACCGGTGGCTTTGGAACATGATTCTTGTCCTGTGCCCCGCCCTTCCTTGTCCTGTACTTGAGCTGATGGCCTCTTCATCGGTGCAACCTGAACCTTTGCCTTCCCCTTGGGTGCTGCCTTGGACTTGGGGCTTGGGTTCCTGATCGTCACCTGCTTCATTGGACTTGGGTCCTAGCTCAGGCTTGGGTTCCTGATCGTCACCTGCTTCATCGGACTTGGGTCCTAGCTTGGGCTTGGGTTCCTGATCGTTGGCTGCTGCTTTGGACTTGGGTCCGCGCTTGGGCTTGGGTTCCTGATCGTCAGGTGCTTCCGTGGACTTGCGTCCACGCTTGGGCTTGGGTTCTCAGGTGCTGCCTCGGGATTGGGTTGGGGTGCTTTCTTGGACTTGGGTCCTGGCTTGCGCAGCTTTCGAGGGCTTCTCTGGATCACTGGTTCCGGCGGCTATTTTTTGGGTTTGGGTCCCGGCTTTGATTTCGCAGCCTTGCCGGCCGAACCATTCTTGGCTGCGTCGGCTGCAATGGCCTTCTGGGCTGCTATGGCTTTCTTCTTTTTGCGGGCTTCAAGAATCAACGCATCTGATCATCTTGGAAGCAGCTGCCTACCATTCCAACAATCACAGAGTGAAAGAAACTCCTTAAGGATGGTTTCTTAATCATTTGTAGGCTTCAAAACGGGCTGTGCTGAGATGATTGAACGATGATATTGCCTGAAGAGGTGACACTGCATCATCCTTCTCATCCGAAGCCATTGAAGCTGCAGCTACAGGGGTGGTTGCATGGCCCTCCAGCTCCGGCTCATGACCGTTCTCTGATGGGGCCATCTCCTGAAGCATCTCGTCAAGGCTGTGCTGGTTTTCCGGCACATAGGCATCCTCTTGATCAGGATTCGTCACCGGTGCCACGCCTCAGCAACGGCTTAAACATGAATTCTCACCCTTGTTACATCTGGGTCGAACAACTATACAATTAAGTGCTCAGGTTCCAAGTAGATCCAAAATATACAAAGTTGAAAAAATCAATTAACTATATCTAGATAATGACCAGAAAATGCATCCACTTATAGATCGTTACAAGTTACATGCATTCAATATATATATATATATATATATATATATATACACATGCGTATATAAGTGTATATATAGATCCAGGTAACTGATCTAGACCGAAAGCTGCTTAAGTCTGGGACAACTGAGGATCAAAGTCTTCGTTTTGTGTAGGCCTATGTATCAGTTCTGGAGAGGTGTAATGTAAACATGCGAAGTTAAAACAGATGGGCACTTCCCAAAACTTTATGGGACTGAGAAGTCCATCAAGCCCGTGGTGATCCCCGAACGAAGTCGCTACAAGTAAGATTATTTTGAGCCCAAAGAGCGATCTCCATAGTAAACGGTGATCGCAGGCGATGCAGCAACGAAGGGAGCGTACACTCCAGGTCCAGCTGCGGCTGAGCAGAGTCCAGGCAGAATCCTATCGGAGAGCAGTATTTCATTGCATGTATACATATGTGACAAAGGATACTACAAGTCTTTATACTGACCAAAAATCTGGAACCCGACACCGTTTGGAAACACCCCACTCGTGAGTCAAGGGAGTCACAGGAGCCCCTGGAGGTGCAAGGCTCTTCATCTTGGCTTGGCAAGCCATTAAGAACTTTTCCTTCTGCTCTTGCGTAAGCTTCGGTGACAGGCTAGAGCTCCAGCTCTTGGAAGGAATGTGGGGGCGACGGGATGGTGCACAGGGCCGCGCTGAGGATGATGAGGCTTCATCAAGGCTTGAGTCCTCCGTGCACACATCAGCAGGCGCATCACCCATGCTCTCATCGACAGGCGAGGCAACCACCACTTGATTCTCATCCGGGGTCTTGGGCATGTGCTCATCTCCCCAGGTCTCCGAAGTTGTATGGCAAGGGGATAGCCTGCCTCTTCACCGTCAAGAGCAAGCTTCTCCTCTCTAGTCAGACCTGCACGATCCCCTTCTACAGCCTCGGATGAAGCCTGCCTTTCAAACTCTTCGTCAGGAGATCCCACATCATCGTAGCCCTCCTCAAATTCGTCCCGCGGAGCCTCAGCTTCTTCCTCCGGAGCCTCAGCTTCTTCCTCCGGAGCCCCGGCCTCGTGAGGAGGAGCATTTGCATGCCATGCTGCCTGGAAGGGACATATAATTCAGTGGCAAGGGTGGCTCAATAGTAGCTGGCCAAAGAGACCTACATCACACCAGAATTTCAACAGATATGTGCCTTCTGCCTTTTCTTCACCATAAGCAATTCCCACAGCTCCCTCACCTTCGGATCCTTACTTTTCTTTTGTTATACAAATCCCAGTATATATCTTATGCCCACAAAGCAGCTCATAAGACACAACACAGCTAAAACATGCTGAATACACTCGATTTAACTGCATTGATTGGGTTAGGAAAATCTGTATTTATGAAGCCCAGCTTCTCGGGGTTTCTCACGCATGACTTTCGGGCGTAGCTGGGTAAGCATCTTGTGCACTACCCATCCATCCTTAAACGGCCAAACCACTGGATCATGATCCGCCTTGTTCTGGAAGTGGGCAGAATGCTTCTCATACCAGCCATAGAACATTTTGGAAAGCTGTTCGGCAGGGTCGGATGAAAGCCGGTCCCGAGCACTCATCTTTAGCACAATCTCTTTCAGCACCGAAAAGCTGCACTTGATGTTCTCGAGGTTTGGCAAGACTCTCTCGAGCCCATTGCTAGCTTGCATAAGAGCCGAAGCTCTGTACACTCATCCCAAAGAGCAGCCAAAGCCTTGCACTCCTCATCCGAGCATGGCTTGCCATCGGGATACACTCGGCGAGGCATCCTAAACTCCTAAATTGTGCCTGTCATGCTCGGCGTACGTGGGTCCTATCATGTCCTATCCTGACTCTGCCATAGTACTTCCCAGGAGAACTGCCACAAGCCCCAAGGCACCGATCGAAAGCAGAGTTTACACAAACACAATCAACTCACTCAAGCAAACCTGCAGTTTCAACCTGCACTCTCAGAACTCAAAAGCCCTGTCTGCTCTACCCGACCAAACCCAGCTAGGGGTGGGCGCACCGACTGTCCCCGGGAGGACATTCTGCACCGCCGGCCCACATGACAGCATCTCCAGCCATCTCGATCATTCGGCCATCGTTGTTATTCGAATGACTGGGATTGTTCGGCTTGGTTGCTATCGAATGATGAAGGGATATTGTGAATATGGAATGGCGGGCTGGTATACAATATGTATGGAAACACTGTTCACTCAGACAAGCTCGTGGAAACTTACCCTAAATAAGCGTATTCTTTCCTCCGAAGGCTTGTCCTTTGGACCACAGCAAGTGAAGCCTGCATCAAGAAGTGTTTCACGCAAAACTAAGCGTTAACCCCCCGGATCTAAGCGGAATGGGTGTTTCTAGGCGGGCTCAGTAAACGGACAGCATAAGCAGGCCCAGGTAATAGTAATACTAGTATGAATACGAATACGAATACAAATACTAATACTAATACTAATACTAATACTAATACTAATTCTAGTACTAATACTATTGCTAATACTAATGCTAGTTCTATACTAATACTTTTCTAATACTATACTTGTACTATACTAGTACGAACTGAACTAGTATTATACGATTTTACTATTACTGTACTAGTACTATACTTTTGGCTCCTCTCAAGCTTCTCTCCTTGCTCGTGATGCGTTGCGTCGGGCGATATGATAAAGTGCGACCCATCGGAGCTCGACTCCCACAGTGGGAACGTCACAGATGCCCGCAGTTTCCTGGCGCGGAGGAAAGTTGCTCAACATATCTTGCCCTTGGTGCACTATGCCGCAAGGAATTGATTATTTGCTTTCGCACTGAATTCCTTCCAAGCTTTCGCGGTCAGTCTGCATGTTCTCTCTCGCTATACGTCTAGTGCAGAGACACAGGAGGTGCACCGCTCTATCCATGGTGCAACGCCGTTGCCGTCGAGCATGAAATGGCTCTGCAAGCATACCTCGAGCATTACATCCACAACATCATGGACTCTCAGAACGAAGGTGGTTTTCAACTTCCGGGGTCATTGTGCAACTATGCAACTGGCTGTGGAATCTGGTATGACTGCGTGATGAAGCAGGACGCCATCAAAGCGTGGACGGAGGAGCTCGAATCAATGAGTTTAAACCCGAGCGCGCTCCTTGTGGATGACGGCAAGTTCCCTAGCGGCCCGGGACCCGAAAGCATGTATGTTAAACACGCCCCCCCTACTTTGTGAATTCCCGCATTATGCGATAACGGTTCAACATAAAGCTTGAACATGCCCACTTATTTGGCGATTCCGGTTCATCATACATCATAACACCAAGTACTATCTGAAGCATGCTCCCTTATTTGGTGATTCCGGTTCATCATACACTATCTTGAACACGGCCTTCATTTGGTGACTGGGGACTCCGGTTCACCATAAACCTGAAACAAGCCCCTATCTGGTGATTCCGGTTCAGCCCAGTATATATATATATATATATGTATGTATGTATGTATGTATGTCGGTATGTGTGTGTGTGTGTGTGCATTGAACATGCCCCCTCATTGAGCGATTCCGGTTCATCTGACATGTTAAACACGCCCACTCATTTGCCGATATAACTGAAGCACACCCCTTACTTGGTGATTCCGGTTCGGCGCGCTTCATTTGGCGATACAGGCTCATCATATATCTTTAACACGCCCTCACTAGGCGATTCTGGTTCATAACATATGATCCCAGCTTTCGGTTCGCTGACCCCCCCCCCCCACCACCCCACTGCCCCCAAGCCGAATCTGTGCGACCGTGCACACTTTTTCCATACCAAAGCTCCAACACCGTCAACTGTCACGAGGATCGCGTCCCACAGACCCCCGATCCGTGTGACAGCACACATTTTTCAAGCACGACTCTCACTTGATGCCGCAAAAGCCGTCGATGCAAGAGGATCGCGTCCCAAACGCGCCCGATCCTTGTGACCGTGGCAAAAACGACTCCGACATGAGGACGGGCCCGATATGGCTCGATCCCCGCGACAGCCTCACAGTCAAAGCATTGCAATCTTATATATGGCAATTGCCCGAATGACTGTCACAAAGATCGTGGCCCTGCGATCAATCAAGCGATAATCCTTACCAGGCACGTGGGCAGAAGACACCCGACGACCAAAGAAACACTAAGATGATTGTGATAATGATGTTGATGATACCGTCATCATCACTATCACCAAGAGGATGAGTATACCAAGCACCCCAAGCAGACCCACATACGCAGGGGGCAACCACTGCACAAAAACCCAAACCCACACCAGGCCAAGGGGGGGGTCTGCCGGAACTACCGCAAGCAAACCCACCCCCGAACCACACCACACCACAGGGAGGAGGGAAGCAACCCACAACCACACCACACCACAGGTGGGAACCATTGGGGGGGAGGTGGGGGGGGCAACCGAACCGGGATCATATATCTGAAGCACCTCCCCCTATTAGGTGATTCCTTTAGTAAGGGGTTTTATCTGGTGGCGGGTATGAATCGTAATAGCACGCTAGGAGCGATGTGAAGAAGATGGCTTCTGACCTCTTCGTTCATGGAGGCGGTTCACGCAGCAAAGAATCACTGATGGCTGGTGCCGGCCGGCCTGGCTCATCGGCCTGCTTGCCAGGGCAGGTTTGCGAGACTTGCTTTGATAGGCCGCTTGGGGACGAACCAGAAGTCAAAACGTCGTATAAGAGAGCTTGCCTTTAGGCATTTTTCCATTCCTAGACTCCTAGACTGCTAGAGTCCCAGGATTCAGGACCTCGTCTTATTAGAGTCAGAGCCAAAGCCGAGAGAAGCCCTCCGACTCCTCTTCAAACTCTTCTGGACCACGTGCTCAACGGCTGCCCAACTCCGCCCGAAGTTCAAGGGCTGCCCTGCCCTCACTGCAAACCCATCGTTGATGGATTTCATACCTCTTGCGACTGCTACGTATGATGACGCTGACGACGGTGAACCACTGTTCCTATGGTCATTATGATGAGTACCATCGGGGCGTTTCAGGCAGTTACAACATGGTGTGACTGATGGTATATGACTAGCACGAGTACCAGAACTAAGAGTAAAACGCTTGGCACTGGCATGCTCATCGCTCTTTCGCGTGTCTTTGTATTTAACGGCTGCAGCAATGGCAAAGCTAATTATTACTTTTCTTGTGATGTTCGGCTGGGAAAAGCCGGCACAACAACGGGTTCATAGCTCAAGGCTGGAAAAACCTCACGGTGGCAGCCCGAACCCTCAAGATTCCTCTCCAGTTTTTACAAGGCTAGGTTGGCAATGCGATAAATCGGGCTCATCCATTTGCACTTGCACCTCCTCGCACATGTGGCCGGCTCGCCGTCTGCTGCGGCCATGTCGCAGGCCCGACCGAATCCTAAAGCCCACAATTTGAAACCAAAAGCCTGAAACTCTGCGCCTAGATCCCTTCCCTGGCTTATCGCAGCCCAGATCCAGTTGACTTGCAACTGCCGGACCAAGAGCATAGTAAGTATGCTGTCCTGATGTTGTTTGCTTACTTATCACTGAAACGATATCTTGGGAAGTCTACCAGATGTTCAAGCTTCCCTGAGCCTTGTTTGCACCTCTGCTGAGGGTCTATTTTGGTGTAGACCTGGAACATCCAGACTGTCAGATTGAAACGAGGTGAAATAGAGCATCTCAAAGCGGCTTAGGCAGTTTCAGCAGCAGCAGCTGAACTTAAGGCATCAGATTGCGGAACAGCCCCACAGACTAGCCTTTACCCAAAACGAGCTGACAAGTGATATGAAATCGCAAACGCGTCGGAACTAGGCCTTGGGCTCATGCTGAGACTGAAGAGTTGTATGCGAGTCAGAAGACACACCTTCGTTTGCTGTTCGTTGGCACAGCCTTGCTTGGAAACCTCCAACCAGGCTTCGCCACATGCTGGTGTCTTTAAACCAAAGGCGCAAACCCTAAACCCCACATTTCATGAAATGTCGGTTCAAGCCTACACATACTTGAGCGAAGACGCAGGCATGAGCACTCCGGTACCTAATGTTTACCAGGAATGTAGACTGTTGGATCCTCCAAGAAAGCCATGAGATAGGCGTGCAAAGGCCAAAAGCATCTAGAGGACAAGGCAAACTCGCATTTCCATAGCACTGTATCGACGTAGATATTGACGGGAGTCTACAAATAGGAGCAAGACATGCGAGAACGAATTGAACTATACACAAGAGCAGGTAGACAGTTCCTTCGACCGATGGCTAAAATGGAAACACACTACATATACATATATACAAAATCTACTATATATACATATATATATATATATATGTACAATATATATATATATATATATGTGCATATATATAATATTATATATATATATGCATGTATTTGCCACACACGCAATCTTACGCAATCTCTGGTTTCCGTCTAAACACACAGATGTCTATCGAAATGGATCGGCATAATAATACATGCAAGCGCTCATGCCTGCAAGCATTGCGTGTTTCGCATGCATTCCAGTGAGTCTTTGTGCCTGTATATCTGTACGTATGTATGTCTGTATGTATGCATGTGACGTATGGAGGCATGGGCAGACTTATGTATGTACGTCTGTACGTATGCACACATGTACGCATGTACACATGTACCTATGTACATATGTATGTATGTATGCACGTATGTGTGGGTCACATGTATATATATATATATATATATACACACGTGTGTGTGCATATGCATGCAGGCATGCGTCTGTCTGCATGCATGCAGGTGTGTGTGTGTATATATATGTAATACATATAAATATGTATATACATATATATATGAACACGTATGTACGCATGTGGGGTCCTGTCAAAGATCGCAAAATCTGTGTGTTTGCAGGCTCGCATGGTTGACGAGCACAGCATCAGGAATATAGGGCGGATGTAGGGAATACAGAATACTCTTTCCGATATACAGCTGGCAATCGCGCCTGGCTTGAACCTGTACATTTTGCATGTCGGGGTCGGATCCTCATGCACGCGCATCTTACAGGCTAAGCTTAGGATGTTCCCACTCGCTGCAATGCCGATTAGTGATTATCAAGAGGGAGCACCCCAACACACCCCAACCATAAATCCGAAATCCTACGTAGCGGATGCCAGATTGAGTGCTTCTGCCGTCGGTGTCGAAGAAAGCCTTTGCTGTTCTGCACAGCCACAGAGCTAAGAATTAGACTCAGACCCGAAGCCTGCAAGCTTCACCTGCAAGCCCTCTTAAATACATGGACTGAGCAGCTATCAAAACTGTGGCTGCGCAAGCAAAACAGCCCAGAAGTGCTCAGTTGCTTGGCTCGGGTTTGGAGTATGCGGCACCATAACCACAACAAGAATGAAAAGGACTACTGAAAGTAATCCTTGAGATTCCTATACGATACAGTCTTACAGCCCACGGCAGGTCTTCAGACACCACGAGCTGAGGCTTCGTTATCTGAGCTCTGGCTGCACCGGAGCCTTGCCTTGGTGGCCCATCCGCTGGAGCAACTTTATGGTGTAACGGTTTGAGCTGGGGCACACAGGGCGTAAGGAACGAGGTTTGGTCTACGTGTGGGGCTTGCATGGCGGCACAACAGTCAACAGTCATCAGAATCACCATCGGCACTCTCACCCCAATCAACATCGCCACTACAAACACCACAACCAACAACAATGACGACGACGACCACCACCACCACCACCACCACCACCACAATTACAAGCACAACTAACAAAGGCGGATACAAAACCAGCATCAACATCACCATCAGCATCATCATCCCGATGTTTTTTACCATCATCATCGTCGTGTCGTCATGACCTCATGATCGTCATAATCCCACGGTCATTTTTGAATTATTTCTTACCGTCGTCGTCGTCCTCCTCCCCATGCGCCTTGCCACTCGCCATCACGATTGTCAAACTGGCCACCATGTCTTGTGCCACCACCACAATCACCATACTCCTACTCCTACTTCCTACTCCTATTTCTGCTCCCGGTCCTCGCACCACCACCATCACGACGCCCACGACAACAACCACGACGATGACAAATACTGTTGTTTATGCGATATTCCGAGCACTGAGGTAAATGATACTAGGATTACACCACGGCCACTACAACTACAACCATGACGACGGTGGCGAAAGCCGTCGCTATGAGGACGAAGAGCATTCTACGGACGACAATTCGCCTTCTTCTATTTGTTTGTACAAATTTGTACTGTGGTTCTTTGAGAAGTACTGTCTAAGACTCGTGGTGTTATCAGTGTCGTCTTCGTCGTCGGTGCCATGTTGCCGTCTCCCTCCGCCTCCTCCTCCTTCCCTAATCATCATTACGATGATGCTGCAGAAACGTCCTGCACCGCTATTCCTGAGACTTACTAGCATTCAACCTCATACCTGAGCTCTTAGACAGGCTCGGGTGCGCCAGGAATGGGCTAAAGGACACGGAGTCGATGACCGAGAAGCTTCCGAAGAGGCTAAGCGCGAACCGAAGCCCAAAACCTTGCAAAATGTGATGACAGCACTATTATAATGCAAATTATGAATGTTTAACGCGCTTACAGCATCAGTGTGCACTGCTAATTCGCCTCGCCCCCGGAAGCGGTCAGAGGTTCCCACACAGAATCTGATATAATCTGATCCCCCACTCGGCAGGGAACCCCCCATCCACCCGCTGCCTGCACCCCAAAGGCACGATTGTGCCCTTTCGCGTCCTGCACTGGTTTTCGCTCGTTTGCCCCAATTCGCTACCGCCCTCCCGAGGCTGACGCGAAGCATGTACAGAGCTTATTATTGAAGTATAGTTGTAGCTACAATAAAGCCTCAGAATCGCAGAGATGCATGCATGAGCGAGGACTTGACTTGACTTGCGTTCCTTCAAGGCATGGTGCCTAAGAAATCACAGAGCTCGAAGTACAACCGCTACTCGTGGGAGGGCTGGCCCGAAAGACCTGCAGCTTTTGGGGCTCGGAGCCAGAACTTTTTATCCCTCGGTCCTAAACTTAAGGACCCAGTCTGAACCCGTGAATTTGCTTGAAACAGATTTCAGTACGAAAGAGGAAGCCCAACAGAGAATAGCCCCCGGTTGGAGGCACAAAGCTTGAACTACCTGTCGGAACAACAAGAAGTCTGCGAGATTTCTGGCTCATGAGCCGGGGAGACATCTACATGGCTCAGCAGAATGAAGGATGGGTCTTGGTGTGTCGGCCCTGTGTTTGCTCAGATCTCGCGAGAAAAAATGAGAAACATCCAAATGCAAATGATGGAGATTGAAGGCTCGGACAAGCCGGCCCAAGTCTTTGTTTAACATTGTGCAGTTTAAGACACAGAGCTCAGACCAGGACGGGTTCAGGTAGATGGCATGCTTAAAGATGTAAGTTGCCATACCCTGAACAAGGCACGAGTTCGAGCTGGCTTTCGAACCTGTGAATTTGCATCAGTTGGCGGGCCATCCGATGATGCTACCCGCCAAGCGGAAACCGAAGGGCAACCTATACGTTCAGTCTGCATCGAAGCCTCGAAGATCGACCTGCGCCCTGAGGCCCAGTACCGAAACCTTAAAGCCACCGCTGAGCAACGTGATGCCCGTGAATGTCTGCTGTCTGCTGTTGCAAATGCATTTTCATGCAGGGAGCAAGGTTTCGAACCCAACGACTTCATCACCTGGTTGTCGAGCACTAAACATCATAGAACCTGGAAGTAGAGGTAGAGGGGAGAAGCCCGACAGTCTCACGACACCATGAGCCCTGAACCTCCCGAAAACATGGGATGTCGGGAATTGCACAACAGGTGTCCGAAAATCCGAGGTTTGCCTTCCACTCGGGAGTTGAAGGTCAGCGGCTGCATTGAAATGCCACGGTTGTATGCTTTCTGGTAGGCTGCTCTTCAGCATTTTCTTCGAGCTATCCCAGCTGGCAGCTGGCAAGACGCCCCTAGGTCCAGGGTGCACGGAGTCTGCAAACCATATTTGACCTTGAAGATTTCATGAGGTCTGAGGTCGAGGGCAAAGGGCTTACGAATTGAGAAGTCAGAGCGCGAGCTGAAGATACAAGGTGGGAAGTTGAAGCTTTGCATTGGCACACTGGGCCCGGGTGGAGAACCTCACTGGTGTTGCAACTGCAACGGCCAAACTGATACAAGCGTTGCCATAGCTTTACTTCTTCCGACAACCATGCCCAAACCTGCACCCTTTGTGCCTGCTAACTAACTCCACGTCAACCCTCGAAACTCCTCATTCCCCAAAGTATGGACTGAAACACTGAAACCTTATCTGACCTCCGAGACCTCACACGAGGCGAATTCCTGCAAATGACGGTGATGTCGGTGCCCTCTGCTTGTACTACTAACATTGCCGCTGGCGCTACCGTCGCTACCACGCCTACCACTGCTAGCACTACCACCATCACGACTCCCCTGGCTACTATTTGCAACAGCAACCCCTCACCCCACAGCGGCAGCTATGGAACCGGCCCATTGAATTGGGAGCCTTCTCTTCTCTCACTCTTGCCAGGGCCTGGGCTTCTGGGCTTCGGGGTCTGGAGTTGTTTCGGGAGGCGGGTTCAGAGTCTGTCTTTGTCAGTGGGCTTAACTGGAGGCTTAGAATGCTTAAAACTTGAAGGATGTTGGCTAGGACCTGAAATGCTGAGAGTAAGGCAAGCTAATCCCAGCTCAAGGTTCAGGTTACGGTTTGAACTCGTTTCAGGCAACATCCAGGGCTGATGTCGGGAAAGGAGCAAGAAGAAGGGCATGCCTGCATGCTAGGCCTTGGCAAGCAAGTCATGTTCCTGTCCAAGCCATTGGGGCTTGTCGGGGTCATGCATCAACACCTCGGGACGATTCTCTGTGTGTGCAGCTCGAAAGCGTCAGTTGCTGAAATGTACATGACGCTCATCATTTCATTGGGTGACTTCGTCTTGGTGTGAAACCTCCTGTCGGAATGGGTTGTGTTGCGGCTGGTGTAGGGGGGTTTGCTTGACCCATAACTCTCGACTTGTCGGCTTTTGGTTTTGCCTGATTCTTTCCTCTGTATCTTTCGGATCGGAAGTCCGCTGAGTGAGGTGCTGGGCACATAGCTTGCTCTTCAGCCGGTGGGGTCAAGCCACAACATTATAGGCATACTCATTGGTGTTGTTCGGTTGGTTAAAGACGGTGTGTAGTCGAAGGACTGTCTTCAAACGTATTTTCCCAACCCATTTCCAACTAGTGCCGAACTAGCATCTGTTTGCATGTTTTTCCTTTCGTGGATGGCATGCTTCACAATAACTGTGGCGGCTGAACAAGCACATTGCGATCGCTTCTTCATATGTAATAAGGAACTTCTTTGTTGAGCGTTCGCCTTTTGCTAATGTAAGTGTGTTAATTGCATACAACTCTTGTCTTTTTGCTTGTGATTCTGAACAAGTAGGGTCGTCAAGGATAGCCTTGTCTGATACTCGTCCATCGCTTCAACCGTGCACTGTCAATTTTCCTTGTGCAGTACTTGGATCTCGGGGTTTCGATACAATGCTCCAGTAAGTGACATCTCACCATTTGGAATGTTTACTCTTCTGAGCCACGCAATCAGTTGTGATAGTTCAAACTGATTCAAACTTGTCACGGATTTTTTCAGTCCAAAACCCAGAGCAGGAACACAAAATCTTTGCCTTGGTCAGCTTCATCTGCAAGCCGTCAAATGCAAAACAGCGCTTCGACTGCTGAGTGTGAATCCATGCTGTGTCTAAAAGGCTCAACTATACGTACAGTTCTGCTCTTCGTATATACATATATAGCATATACACATATAGATGTATACATATACATATATGTATATATACAGAAAATAAGACATTACGGGCCCCATATTTACAGCATTACTGTTTTTCATGTTTTTGGTTTGCTTCAGATTTGAAGCAACATCACTCGTGCACACGATATGGTTATCCTCATATGCATATTCTTAAATAGGATACATGTACGTATACCCATACATGTGCACAAACAACAATGGTTATCACATGTCCAAAGTTTTTGTTTCAACTGTCGACATGACTATAGAGCAAGAAGTTTGACTCACTTCTTGGCTGGTTCAGGCCCTAAGGGCGAGAACACTGCTACTAAGGGGATGGCGGGGGGGGGAGAGGGGGGGGGCAAAAAAAAACAAAATATGGAGGGGGGGGCAGCGCAAAAATAAAAAAAACATCGAAAATCAAAAACTCCCCCTCCCCGGGGACAGCAAGCGACAGCCAACGCCATAGTGCGCCATACTGCAGGAGCGGACACCAACCAAGAGCCACATGATTCAATAAACCTGGTGTCCTTAGCCCATGCAAGCCTCACTACAAGTGAGTAGATACTGTATGCCGAATATTAAGATCAATAAGATTACATACTAACCAGATAAACATCTATAGAATCTATAAAAGACCTCAGAGACTTACTGCGTATAGAAAATTAGATATCGGAGATTACAGCTCACAAAGATGACAAACTATTTATGACTGGCACAACATCATATGACGAGGAGACCTTGCATTAACATACATTCGACGGATGCGAACTCACGACACAACCACCTCCTGAGCAATGCCAGGTGGACAACCTGTTGAAGGGTCTGTCGTAGTCAAGCGATAACAACAATGTTTGACGTCGCATATGATGTGGTAGCATATGCGAGGACATATGGTCGGTATATATGTCGGATGTCAGATACATGTATGAGCAGTCTCCTCGATAACATATACAACAAACACTGTCTTCGCCTTTCATTGGCAGGTTGCGATGTAAGGGATCCGAATCCAACTATCTTATAGGTGCATGAAAACGGGAGTTTGAATATTCCACTTGTGCGATGTTCGAGCAACATGGTGGGCTCTGTCGGGGAGTTTGCAACTGGAAATCCTTATTGATTTATGTTCCTGTGATCAGGATCGGCTACTCGCAGGAATCTGAATATCATTATACCAAAACTGGCTAGATATGAAAACAATATATCTCATGAGCACGTCATGGTGAAGTATCAATCTTCACGTGAACCATGCGCATCATGATATGGCGTAACACACTCGTAAGCATGTAGCATGAGGTGCTAGGGAGATGCCACACGAGCTTGGCAAACTCACGGGGTGCACAAGGACATCTAAGTCAAATCTCATAGAGAAGATATGTGTCATGAGATGCTGCCTGCATCTTGCGACCTATTCATACCTAGCTGTGACTGTTGTAACTTCATGCGAGATTGGGTTTATGTGTGAGAATAAGTCTCCGGGCTTTTAGAAAGGTCTACCGAGGGGTTTAACCAATACGTGGTGCAATCCCGCTTGCCCGCGCGGCCGGAAGGCGTAAAGGGGGAAGCGAACGATGCGGGCATCTTATAAGAACGCCTACTTCGATGGTCTACACGGATGGCTCAATATCATAATGATATGTTGAAGAGATTTCCTGGTGCTCTATGTTGATATGGCCATATTCAACACATAACATGCCTTTTACATTGAAGGAATGCGGCGAATATCCTGTTCAACTGCCGGTTGGGTGCCCCATTGTGACGGCTCCATTACTCTTGCCAAAACTGGCACGCAGCTGCCGATGTAATCTGCCATGTTTACTTCCACCACAAGAGATGCTTGACTTCTTGATCATGTCACATTTTAGAAAGTTGGTTTTAGGCATAGTATAGTTCTTATACTTTTTCTTGGGTAACAGGATTTATTTAGTTTACGGAGATATCCATAAGACACACGATGAACTGCGTCATGGGATTTAACAAGACCATAGAATGGTTGCGGCATACAGGTGCATTGCCTGCAGCATAGATATAACAAGCGGTATTGACAGCTGATGACAATCGTGTGTGCGTGTCGGTGCATGTTTGTGTGTGCATGTGCAAATAATGTGCTTTCACAGCAGTCAACCTATGACTAGATGGTATGAGCAACAAGACAGCGAAAATGATATCGCAGGTGGATCTCCATATGTCTGCATATACAATAATGCTAGCAAAGCACCATCTCCCTGAAAAGTATATTAACTTAATTATATCCTTATCCTTTGGGGGCTTGTGGGCTTCAGCCGCAATCACTAATCTGGATAAGCCAGCATTGTAGCTGTCAGGATGTATACAGCAACATCCATGCGATGATTGTCTTTGAAGGTCGTAGGTTTTCAGTTATCTGGGTTGGCTTCTGTGAGAAGCTGTTGCAATTGAAATACACAATTCCGCACACACAGCTCCAAATACTGGACAAATTATTGGACTGGGAGCTCCAAAACAAGGACAACCAATGCAATAATAATCGCAAACAATAAATACGCCTTTGAAGGAGGTTGCACCAAACAAGCTAGCATTCATACGAAAAACGGTATCGAAACTGAAAGTAGCAAAGACATATATGTACATATATGTATATATGTACATATGCAATGGATCCGGTAACACGATCCAGTTGTTCGCCTGCATGCATATACCTTGGGACGGTGGGAACTGTTTGAGCAACCTGCCTGTATGATGCCAAACCCAACTTGTCATGCTACAATATATGCTGGACGTCTATATCCAAAATCATATGCTACCATGCACATGATGGGGCCTGCAAAAAACGGTGGGATATGTAAGCGATTCTTTACGCTGATATGCAAAAGTTATATAGATTGACCGGTCTTGTACATCATTCAAGGGTGGAGAAATGCACGGTTTCGCAGACGCATTGTATCTCATTTGTCTGCAGGATTATACTATGAGACACAAAGAACAATCACAAGATTGAAGTGGCATTGCTTTATCGGATAGTCTTCATGAGAACCCACAATGAAAGGTAGTCACAAGTGCATCCCATGCTGATTAGGAAAGGACTTCCCATATCAGGCATCAAGAGCAACAGGGTTAAGTAAACTTGAAAACCACTAGTATGCAAACTATGACGATTGTAAGTTTTTGTAATGAAAATTCATAGAAAACAGCATTTTGACTGGAAAATATGGGGCCCGTAATGTCTTACACTCTCTATATGTACATATGCATGTAATCATCTGCTTATACTCTTACTATGACATCCACTCGTCGAAGAAACACCCGACTCTCCTTCACCCGACTTGGAAGATCATGGAAACTCTTAACAACATCTCATGTCTGATACCTCGCAATCTCCAGGCGCCAGACACAGGCGCGCATGCGCGGCAGCCGCCGACAAAACGGGACACGACGCCGAACGTCTGCGCACACAACGGATCTTTTGGATTTGTGTGCAGTTTTGTGCTTCAGCCTTGATGCCTGCATCTTCAAACCCAAGCTTCGGCTAGTCTTGAATGCTGTGCTGGCTGCTGGCGTTCGGAGGCGATGTTCGGTTGCGGATTGGCATGCTTGTCGAAGCCTCCGCAGATTCCGCAGATGAGTTGACACAAATTGTACATCGGCCAAGCGGCCAGGCGGCCAAGCCCGAAAAAAAACACATCCTCTAGCCCACGCTAAATCTGCTCTGGGAGCCTTCACGATGTCCCCCTTGATGGCATCGTACCATGCGCCCTGGCTTCGTGAAGTTGCAAACTCCAGACCCAAAGGTTATTGTTATGAGACCCAGTCCCTGCAACCCTTGGGATGGTCTGAAAACATTATTTGTGTGAGGTTTTGTGTGAGCGAGAGTGTGAGCGGAAGTGTGAGGCTGAGTGTGAGCGGGGATTCTGAGTGCGAGCGGAAGTGTGAGCGAGAGTGTGAGCGGAAGTGTGAGGCTGAGTGTGAGCGGGGATTCTGAGTGCGAGCGGAAGTGTGAGCGGGAGTGTGAGAGGGAGTGTGAGTGGGAGTGTGAGAGGCCCATTCATGCTCACACTTCCGCTCACACTCCCGCTCACACTTCCGCTCACACTTCCGCTCACACTCCCGCTCACACTCCCGCTCACACTTCCGCTCACACTTTTTGCTGTAAAATACAGCAAAAAGTGTGAGCGGGAGTGTGAGCGGGAGTGTGAGCGGGAGTGTGAGCGGAAGTGTGAGCGGAAGTGTGAGCGGGGGTGTGGGCGGGCGTGTGAGTCGCCCATTCATGCTCACACTTCCGCTCACACTCCCGCTCACACTTTCTGCTGTGTTTTACAGCAAGAATGTGTGAGCCGGAGTGTGAGCGGGAGTGTGAGCGGAAGTGTGAGCGGAAGTGTGAGCGGGAGTGTGAGAGGGAGTGTGAGCGGGATCCGGGGTGTGAGTGGCTCATTCATGCTCACGCTTCCGCTCACACTCCCGCTCACACTTTTTGCTGTGTTTTACAGGAAGAATGTGTGAGCGGCAGTGTGAAAGGGAGTGTGAGCGGGATCCGGAGTGTGAGTGGCCCATTCATGGTCAGTCACACTTTCGCTCACACTCAACCTCACACTTCCCGATGGGCTGGAAATCCATGCTCACACTTTCGCTCACACTTTCGCTCACACTCAACCTCACACTCAAACTCACGAAATAAACATTTCCTGGAATCCAAGCACTTGCAGGGTACCGGGTGTCACAAGGTTATTGTCAAAGCACAGCCCGAGATCCAAAGATCCAGAACCGTTGAACATATCAAAACTCTGCAAGCTTGCGACATCTTGCGACCTACAAGTTCCCGGTCCCAAAGTGCCATGGAGCCCGTCTCCGAGCAACACTTCCCACCTACACCTTGGATCTACGTCATGGTTCCTGAACTGGGCAAAATAATCGAGAAGCTTCCCTCCACATCCTTTTCAAGCTTTTTGTTCAGTACTTTCATGCGCGAGCGACAAAAGATTCCAAATCAGTCAGAAGTCTCTGTCTGACTCCATACAGGAAGTCTCTCGACCCTCTGCTACAAGTTGGCCATATCGACCACTCATATGTCTTCAGGCACAGTGGGCACCGCGCTGTGACTCCTTCGCTGCTTTTCTCCTTCATCCACGCGCCAATGCATGTTTTGGACAACTGCCGATATTGATAGGGCATCACCAGTGTGTTGGAGCCACACGCAAATGCAAAGTTTCTACCTCGTCGGCTCGTCTCCATCAAAAGAAACAATGTCGCCCCGCATACCCTGCGTTCGAAAGACTCTTGAATACCATGCTCCACCGTCAGCACGAACTGTGCTGGCTTTCGGTCGCGATGGGTGGGTTAACTTCCTCTGTCAGCCACTATCGATGTTGCAGGACATGACTCCGCCACCAGTGTATTCGTGCCACACAGCGTGAAAGCCTACACTACATATCATGCTTCAGACCTATCTTTGCGTAAGTTCGCCCTTGTTAGCCTGGCATGATCTGTTACAAGAAACCATGGGCTGTGGGGATGAGTTTGGTCTTGTCGGTCAAGGGCGACTCCCTAACACCATAGGCAAGGCCACCAACAAGACCTACACCACCCAGAATGCTTGTGGCACTTACTGCGACCAAGATGTTCGTCGGTAGAACTGCAAAAGTCGGAACCATACCGAAGGCACAGTTCGTTGACGTCGCTTGAAGAGCTGGCCATGTGCCCAAAGCACCATACCCATAATACCCAGCAACCCCGGCTGCAGCACCACTCTGCGCTGCAGCTGCGCTAGCCTGATGGCTGTGTGGAGACTCTCCGGGATTCCAACACTCGTTTACAAAGTGTTCACAGTTGTTCGTGAGCACGCCGAAATCCCATGTTCCCGAGCACGAACCAAAATCTGGTGCGCCTCCTCAATGCCAACAGGTTGCTTCACAATGCGACGTCGTGTGGAATAGCATACAACTTAACAAGCAGCTCGCCACCGTTGTCTGAAGTGACATGTATGTACTCGCACCTAACACGGTCAAAATCGCCGCATGATGTTAACATGATACTATGCAAGAGTCGCTGCCACACCTTCTTCGCATGAAGCTGCAGCTCGCAGCAGCAGACAGGACTGCGACGTGCAAACACGGCACCATGTCCGCTTGCTCCATCTTCGTTTCATATTCCCATCGACGAAAAAGCCTGTCAGCTATGAATGCCGAACATGCTCCGCAGAGCAGTGATACTTCACAATCCGAGAGGTTAGGATGTCGTGACTCGTTTGGCAGCTCGCTATGCGCACAGTATGGTTTCCTGCGCAAAGCCCGGTTGTACATCTCAAGCGTCGAGCTGGTGAACTCCTGCTCTATGCTAAGGACCTCGGCTGCCATGCCAGGTCTTGAACAGCATGTCGGCGGCACTATGACCTAGACAGCTGCACCTAACAACTTCAAAACGGGACATGCGCTCACCTGCTATTCGATCGCAACCTCTTCTTCTGCGACAGGTATGTTGTCGACTTCCAGGTATTGTGCGCAAGAGTGGCTACCAAGAGATCATCAAGCTCCGCCGACACGTGCTCACGTCCACGGCGATCCCGAAGCATTGAATACAAATCCCGATACTTTTTTACCTCGTGTTTCAGAAACCGAAAAGACCACTCCCTGCACGGTCGAGAACCGAAGTCTGCAAGCTTACATCTGTCCACTCTTGTGACCATGTCTGCGGCTGGGGAGTTACAGCTTCGTGCTTTGCCGGCAAAGGGCTCGGAACTGTGAGCCAAGACATGCAGGGCAGACCTCTTGGTTGCCACGGTGGCTACCACTGATTAACCAGTTGTGCCTGTACCTCGTCAATTGTTCAGGCAGCCACATTCTAGCGATGCTTGAAACAGTGTAGTCAGCTTCAGCTTTTTGTTTATCCGGGCTTTAGATTGTAACAATGCAGGGTCGCCCTAAGGTACGGTCACTTCTCGAGAAAGTCGTATTACATAAAGGCATCGGTTGCGACCACGGCCCCTGTAGGTTTCCAAAGCACGTACCAGATCGTCAGACCCGCGACACGAAACACCCGGTCGCACCCAAAACGAAGGACGTTCCTTTCCTTTGACATCAGCCGTTGTTTTCACGTACAGGTACCTCAATGCCTAGGGGCCTAGGACTCCGGATTTTCAGCCAACAAACACGTTTTCCTAGGCACCCGAGCAACCTGAACCTCGACGACTCGACTCCGTTTGCAGGGAGCTTTTGCTTTTGCGCTGAGGCTGTGCCCCCCTGGCTTTGGAATACGTCCTTCATCCAACCTGGGCCTTGGACATCACTAGATGCTTGGGCATCACTAGATCCTTTGGTTTCACCTGAGACCAGGTGGTCCAGAATTCAGCACGCTGTGCCAACCGCTTGCCTTCGGACCTGACGGCCTGCACGTTCCACCGTGGTGCTTCCACGAAAATCCTTCTGTTGAAAGCAACCGGAAAGGGATCAGTAGCCGGAAGTTTCTATGGATCCCTCAACAACGGAAACCTCAAACGCCAATTGAAAGGCTCAGAAAAACAAGAGACCCCTGCTTCAAACAAGATTACGTACTTCACTGTCGGAAACCTGGAAATCGCTTGCAGGCATGATGGCAAGTGGGAGACGGAACAAGCCAATATCCGCCGCGCAGGGCACGGAGTCACCATGATTGGTGTGTTCTTCTGCTGTGCCTCCGGCATACATCAGTCATCGGATCTTCATTGCAATGGTCATGTGAAGTCTTTCTTGCCATGCGTTGGCTTAGCTTTGAAATTCTCAGAGTTTGGCTCTGGACTACCTGCTTCAAAGGGAGGTTTACATCAACAGCCGCCCAGGAAACTTCACAACTCCCGAATGTTTAGGACGCTATGAGACTAGGTTTCCCTCACCAAAGCCCTTAACAAGACACCCGGAGCAGTGGCACCTGCTGTTGCTGTGGTTGCTGCTGCTGCTGCGGCGCGGGCGTAACCGCCGTTTTGTTGGCCGGTGTTGCAGTCGGGGCTCCTGCACAAAGACAAAAACCACAAGCGAAAGACAACCCAACCTTTGCACACTAAAGCCACAATCAGGTAGGTTCGCAGAGTAGTAGTGTAAAAAACATGAGGCGACAAAAGATCGGGTCGGCTGTGTGCGCGCGCGTGTGGGTGGGTGGGTGGGTGGGTGGGTGTGTGGGTGTGTGGGGGTGTGGGTGTGTGGGTGTGTGGGTGTGTGTGGGGGTGTAGTTTGGGGATGTGGGGGTGTGGGGGTGTGGGGGTGTGGGGGTGTGGGGGTGTGGGGGTGGGTGTGTGGGTGTGTGGGTGTGTGGGTGTGTGGGTGTGTGGGTGTGTGGGTGTGGGTGTGGGGGTGGGTGTGTGGGTGTGGGGGTGTGGG